>JAYDZG010000010.1:3844688-3862122 GCA_034509265.1 Microcambeva bendego | reverse complement strand
AGTGGACTTGAACTCATCTTATTACCGGCATACGCTTTGTATCAATACGTTTAAATGTGCTAGGTTGGATGGTCTGTCAGAGGGGAACCATGTAAACACATTATATAGTCAAGTATTTGGAAATCTGAACATGAGCTTTTCTGGACATAAAAATATCATTATAAGTGAGTGACCAATATGTGATATGTGACTTTCTTTACTCTTCTGAGAACATACAACCTTCTGAGAAGGGTCTGCTGTCAAGACTGTCAAGTGTCTGTAAAATGTGTGTCCATTTAATCCAAAGAACTTTTAAATCTGCAGGCTTTGATGTTGGTAAGCAACTTACTTTAGTTACAGTCTGAGCAATTGAGGGTTAAGTGTCTTGCTGTGGTGAGGTATGAACCAGCATCCTTCAGACTACTAGCTCAGTACATTAACCACTAAGCTACGGCTTGCCCGTCATAAAGAAGGTGTCAATAGAAACGCTGTGTCATTTGTTTCTGAAGTAGTGTTTTTGAGGAATCCTCATATTCAGCTGTATTTAAGTGTATTGTGGTTGCTCAGGTTAAGGTGAGGGTTATTAGAAATACTCAAGCCTCGTAATCATGAAGTGAATACATTTAGGCCCCTGAGCAAGGCCTTTAACCCTTTATTGTGTGACTACAGTTAACTACAACTGTAAGCTGCTTTATATGGTGTTTGCTAAATGTCATCAATGTAAATAAGTGTAATGCATATACATTATTTATAATCATTATCATTAACATCTTTGACCTTCGCATGTTTTTTTAAAATGACTATCCGTATCATTTACTCATTTATCATCACTAATTTAAAACTGATGTACACGGTATTCAACCGTGCTTGTGAAACAACATTGATTTATGATAATTTGGCATTTCTGATGCGATGCAGCAGTTTTCATTCGTCTGTGACAATTTAGTTTATTTTTGGTGCTTCCCCTTCTGCCCTGTGGCTCTAGAGCACCTGTAATTAAATGGTTTCTCTTTTGCCCATTTCCTAGCCATCCATCAAGGGAGAACATTTGATTGATAGCGGGGAGGTGAAGGTAGTGCATTTCCTCCAGCTCTCACTTTAAAGGTGAAATGTATGCAGCTTTTCCCTTGAGAGCTGCAGGAAGGGATTAAAGTGTTTAATAATTGAACGGTGAAATTAAAAAGCCATTGTGAGAGCACAGAGAGTACAGAAAGCTAATAAATGAATGCCTTTCAAGGGTCTCAGGAAGTCCTAGATACATAATTATCTTTAAGATGTTGAAAGATTTATGATGTGCGTGTCATTAGCATGAAATATAATTCCAGGCATTAATGATAGACATTTTACATGGCTTTCTTAAGTGTATCTCACACCAAACAATTCCTGAATTAAATTATTAGATAATGAAAGTGTGTAAGGTTTTGGAAGCCCTCAATGATTGCAATGAATGGCACTTCAGATTTCATAAGTATATTTTGTTAGAGTTAGATGTCCGCTTGCCTTCATCTTTTATACTGACATTACCTTTTTCCTAAAAGGCTGGTACGGGTCACCCACTTAACCAGATGGATGGGCCTTTTTAAATGTGACACTTTAACTGCATTGCCATCATGGTGGCCAAGATCAAATAAATCAAAATTTGCTGATAAATGTCTTAGTACCTGCAGGCTTTTAATGGAAAAAACTGCTTAAGAAATGAAAGAAATTAGAAAATGTTCTCTCAGTTGCTTCAGAGGAATACATGGATTGTCGTAGAGTATCACCCGAGGTTGGCTGGTGGTTAAAGCCAGAAAACAACCACAGACTTAAACTGGCATGTAGCAAAATAAAAACAGCTGTGTTACTTTTCATAATGCTAAATAAATAATGTAAATCTACAGTGAATGGATATTGGTCTATGGCAGCCTCAGGGTCATTCATGGTAGCCATACTGATTCTTCCAGAAAAGTTCAGAAATTTCTTGTCAGCATCTGGATTTCCTCCTATTTACCCAGGTAGTTTGGGTGGTGCATAACGGACTGGTGACGGCATGGAATTTTGAACTGGGTTCAGAGAGTTCAGGCTCTCAACGCTGGTGTGCTATCGGAAAATCCCACTGCTCCACCTGGACACACAGTTGTGTTACTTATAAATAGAAATACAATTGTATGTATTTGAAAGTATAAACAGATTCTTATTTTCTTGCCTTTTATTTACTTTTGTTTCCTTTGCATTTAGCCCTAAGTAACTTTGGCTATAGTTTGTGTGCTTATTTGGTCTTGAAGAAAAAATAATTTGCAGAATGTCAAATAGATTCATCAACATTTTATTATTATATGCATACTGGTAACTGAACTGACAGAGGTAATAACTAATAAATTGTGGATTGCACGGGGACCAAGTGAGTAGCACTGTCGCCTCCCAGCCAGAAGGTCCTGGGTTTGATCTCCAGGTGGAGTGGTCCGTGTCCTTTCTGTGTGGAGTTTGGATGTTCTCCACATGTCTGCATGGCTTTACTCTGGGCGCTCATGCAATTGAGGTGTATGTAACCAAATTGTAAAACATGATAAAATCTCAAATAGACAAACAAAAAAATCATGAAATGTATATACCAGTGGAAAAGATTAATATGTATTTATATACATGAACCATAATAATTTATAAAATATTAAATGCAAACCTAACACTGCAATTTAATGTGTTCTTGTCTGCACCATGCTGTGAAACTGGAATATTTAATCATATGCCTTTCCTTTATCGAACACTGGAGCCATAATGCAAAACATCAATCTGTAAAATGAATCTGTTCCTGCTTTTTAACAGTACTAGTTATTTATCAAGCATCTTTTTTATTAATGTGGGTGTCAGCAAATCTTTTCACACCTGCAAACCTTAAGTAGAGAATTAACGTAAATCAGTGCTTAAAGGTTAGAATGCAACAATCCTACTGCATCCTTGAAAGTTCTGTTTTTTTCTGTAAAGGCATGTCATCATTGTTTGCTAATGAATCTAGAAATCTTTTAGCTTTATGTTCTAGAATCACATTGAAGCCATTGAAACAGAAATTACATCAAAGCCTAAAGCATGAAAGTGGGTTTTACATCCTTGTGAGCGGTTGATAAATGACTGACAGCATTACACAAGGAGAACATTATAAGAGGAGAATGTTCAGCTCAACTGGTATAATCCCAGAGGCTTTCATGAAACAGTATGGGTTATCCTAAAATGCTTCTCTCTGCGGGGTTAAACTTGTTGGAGCTCTGTCTTAATGTTAAAATCCTCATGCATACAGAAAAATATCCACACACACTCACACACATAAATTCAGACAGAGCACAACCCCCCGTTCCTGCTCACACTTTTGTATTGTCTCATTATGAGAGCAGCAGCTCCATCACTGGAGTCCTCGTGTTGCTTGACAGATGAGTTTTTTAAAGATGTATTTAATGATTTATTTAATGCCTGTGCTAAAAAGAATTTTGCATTTAAATCTCAGAAAAGCTCATTTTAAATCCTCTACCTGTGCTTTACAGGAAATATCCAAATTCGATAAATCACGGCAGTGCTGTTGCCTAAAAAAGATAGAGAAAGGGAAAAATATTAATCAGAAAATGGAAAAATGTAACAAGTGAACACTGAAGGATGGCCGTAACAGGACAAGCCATTCAGCCATTAACTGTAATAGCTATGCTGATGGATAGGACAGCAGCCTTTAAGAGTAGTGTAAGCTAGTGTAGGAAAAACTGAGACCGTAAAAGCACCATTCTGGTTTTAGATCACTGAAATGATGGGTATTTATTATTAAAATAAAGACATCCATCCATGTAGCCTGCCACCCACTATACAGGCAGGTAAATAAGTTCATTCGAAAACAATTACATGAAAGGAAATTCATTGAGAGAGAAAAAAACCTCTGCACAGTTGTCACCAACACCAACAGTTAATACTCATGGTTATCATAGGCCTGTATGTAGCTGTGTAAAAAATGCTTTATCTCAGATCTCATAAGGACAGATCAAACCTTCAATTGAAAAAAATACTTATTAGAAAACCCCTTAGTAAAAAAACATATGTTGCTAAACTGCACAATTGATGTAATTAATTAATGTTCATGGTGATCGTAGGTCTTTGTGTAGCTCTTGACTAAAGAGACAACTTCATTAAGATTCAGCCAGCACATTGTTTTGTCCAAGTAGTGTAAATGATGAGTTATATCTACAACATGTTAATCAGCCAGCTTAGTAATGGAAACTGCTTACCTAACTCATTTTCACCACATGGAATAATGCAACAGTAATAAATGGCTTGTTTATGAGCTTTCTGAAGCAGCTGAATGTGATTTATTAAGACCTTTGATTCAGCGTAATGTAGACATCATTTAATTGTAGTGGGATTTTGTAGTTTTTTGCTGTTACAGTGGAACAGTCTGGTTTAATTCAGCCCATTACAATCTAATATGTGAATGTATAAGCAACATTTACTTTTGTTTTACAATTGTCAACCATTAAACTTAGCCGGGTCTCCGTTCCCTATTAATGATTTATTAAGTTTGTTAATTTTAATTATTTACATACTCTTATTTGCCCTGTGATGACTGACGACATAATGAATGAATGAATGAACATACTCATGATTTCGCTCACTCTTTTGGCTGCTCCCGTCAGGATTAGCCACAGTGGTTTGTGATCTGCATTATCCATTTGGTATAGTTTTTATGCCAGATGCCCTTTCTGACACAACCCTTCCTATTTACTTGGGCTTGGGATCAGCACTACAGTGCACTGGTTTATGCATCCTAGTGGCTAGGTACCTATAGGGCAATTTGGTTTCTCTAATTAACTTGACTGGACTGTGGCGGAAACCCACTCAGACACAAAGAGAACACACAAAGGCCTTCACACAGAATGAACCCAGACCACCCCACCTGGGATTGACATTTTTGCTGTGGGATGAAAGTCCTCATATTCAGTAAACCCCCAATATTCGCTTCAAGAACACAAGAACAACAAGGACGTGGTTTAAAAATACCTTTAAATGCCTATTTTTATAGTTTAACCCCCAAATTTATCACCCAAAACAAAATTACAAATTAATTTTCCCCTAAATTAAAATTTATTTCAAACTCAGTTAAATACAGTATCTTGCATATTATTATTACTGTTATGATGAACAGTGATGGGTCACTATTAGTATGTGTGAGGTTTTTTAATTATTATTTTCTGAATTTAAACCACCAGCCTGTTTTATGAATTAAAATCCCTTCCCAAATTTTGATATTTTTTCCTTGAACTCTTGTAAATGCACCACACTGCAGCTTTCGCTTAAGTATTAGGTTATTGATTGTGTTTTAAATGCCAAGAATGTAGCCTGATATATCTGCTCTTTGACATTCTGAGAAGGATTTAGCCTGTAGCACTTAATGCTAGCTCTGTAATATGGAATACTAAGCAGGCATTATAGGCCGTACATTCAAAAGAAAGTCATATTTTTTTGATAAAGGTCCTACATTTTTTATTAAGGTATTAGGAAGCCATTTGATCTAAAATACCAAAGTATAACAGTTTATGGTGGTAGTTTATTTTAAAAATCTCATTTTGAGGTATTAAGACTAAGTAATACTGTCAATAAAAGCAAAAAGCTAATATTTCATCATTATTTCTCAGTGGTAACGTGGTATTTTATAGGTAGTTAAACTGTTTAATTATCCAGTAGTGGAGTAGCTGTTAAAATGTAAATCTATCAAGCTAATTGATAGAACTTACACAATGTGCACTTTATTGTATATATTCAATACATTAAAATTAGTATAGAATCACTATAATTCACTATAATCACTATAATCACTATATATTGAGTCAAAATAGTTTACGCTGGTAAATTTGAAATCCTTTTGTTTTACATTCAGATAAAACCAACACAGACCGTGTAGGTGTGAGACATAATTTCAGTGTTTATAGTGATTCTGTACTACACATACTTCAAACATCACACCAACACATGATATTAATTAAGACAGAATTCTATCTCTTTTTTTTAAACAGAAAATATTTTCAATATGAGCAGTTGCAGGTTTCAAAATATTGTTAGGTGAGATCTTCACACTCTTAACAAGATGACTCGTGCTCAACCCTGTCCTGCTGGGTGCTATGCAAATTTTTGTTCCTATCCCACAATTCCATTTGCACTTGTGATGCCTGATGGATTCTGCTGCTTGGAGATTTATATGTGGCTTGACATTGCCAGTCATGAGGGGCACTGTGACCACCTAAAGTACTATTTCAAAAATAATTTTCAAATAATAATAATATAGAATTTAGTTCATAATAATAATAATAATCATCATCATCATCATCATCATCAAATAACATTATTATTAACATTATTGTTTTGACTATTATTATTATTGACATAATTTGTTCAGAATCTGGAAATATATAAGCTTGCTCTCTCTTGCTCTCCTGCCTGGTTCAGATAATAACCGATGCCAGCTACGATACATCACCTGCACATTTTGTCCCTGCAGGAAGAGGCTGAGATAGCCTACAAAAACAGCCTGTGTCATCAGGAATTTTAGTGGGCGCAGATCGACTTTATGACTTTGAGACGAACTGCAGTTTCTGCCCATTTCAGACAGCTCAACTTGTACTGGAGATCTGTGAAGGCTAACACCAGCTATTGATGATAATGACTGCACAGGGAGCAGAAGGTGGCAGACTTCAATCTTACTCACAGTTCTTTGTTGCCGCTCTGAGTTTTCTTTACAGAGGAAACAGATCTAAGACTTGTGATATTATTAAAATGCTCATTAAAAGCAAAAAAAACATTAAGAAGCCACAAGTCATGCTGGGCTCAGCTGGCTTTTTCCATTGACTACCTTTTGCATCACTGTGAATAAAGAAAAGTGTTGTGTTATTATGTGTTATATTTTAAAAAACACAAAAGCAGGGTGTCACACAGGGCAGGTTCTTATCAGGACTAGGACTATTTATACAAATCTAAAACACACAAGAAACATGGAGAGAAGAAAAGTGACCTCTGTGAAGACCTTTATGCATCATTAAACAGCCGCCAGCCAAACTGCTAACACTGAAACAAAAGATAGATGAAAGACCAGACAGTCACAGGGATCTCCCTTTCTCAATTTAAACTGAAATGTAGCTTTATTGGTATAAAGAAATCTGGAAATGTGCCGAAGTTTAGTTTCAAGTTAAACGATAAAATGAAATAAAAATGAAAAAGTAATAAATAAATAAAACAATAATAGCAATTGGAATTGGTAAAATATAAAAGATTACAGACATACATAAAAATGTAAGAAAAACAGTGCAAGTGGTAATAAATTAGAAAAATAAACAGCAAATAAAAATGAGCAGCTGTCTGCGCTCCTCCAGTAGGTATGTAGGTTGGGGTCCGGGGTAGTTAAAGTTGTGGATGATGTGATTCATTTGGGCAAGAATTGGGACTGAATGTAGTCTTTGGTACATTAAGTTAGGAAGTGCATACCTGTTTCTGTGCATAGAGAGCAGTGCTGGCCCAGTTTCCTCTTTGAAAATGGTAATAGAATTATAGAATTTACATTCATGATGCACTCTATGGGTGGGTTCGAAAACCTAGTGAGCTGTCTTACTGTCTACGTAGGCAGCTGTCTAACTAGAGAGGGTTCTATTAAGTAATCTCCTAATAAGACTAACGCGATATTTACACAGCGATTGCATCACGTTTCGCTACTAAGCTAACACAATTAGTGTCTTGCCACTCAAATCAATGGAACGAGGTGGCGCAACTTGCTTGCTTATCAACTAACGTCTCCCACTGTGTATCAAAAACAGTTAAACTTCACTGACAAGCCAGAACTTGTAAATAAATACACTTTACACCTAAATATGAAATAAACAATAATTCTAATTTATTAACATGTGAAAACCCCGCATCTGCATGTGTGAAAGCATTCATGCCGCACTGAATTCTGGGATATCCTTCCGAAATAAGGATGCATTCAGTGCTCACTCATTCTTCACTGAATGTACCGTTTACTTAGTAGTGAGATTATTAAGGTATCTAGGATTTAAAACAACATTCTTCTCTGGAGTGTTGGGTGGATGACGTAAAATGCTGCCTGGGTATAGAGAGCTCTTGGTGTTCGAACACACACTATATTCACGGTTTGATTTGCATAAAAGTAGAGAATTCAAGCACCACCACCAAGCATCCACTCTTGGTCCATCAAGGAAGTTGCTTAGAAGGAATTAAATCTTTGTAAACTGTAAGTGTTCTTTCTCCTTTTTTGGCTGTTTACATTTTGTCACAGCAGATCATTAATCTCCATCTTTCCCCGCCCTGAGCTTTCTTTTGTGTCCCAAACCACCTGCACCACTCACCTCATTTAAAAACCTCCCAGCAGCTCCATCCTCATCTCGTTTCTATCAATAAAACTCTGCACATGCCCAAATCATCTCAATCTCACTTCCCTAAAATAAGTCCAGAGAACATCCTACCTGCACCGTTCCTCTAATAAACTTCCATCCGTCAAGATTTGCAGCATCATCTCTTCTACCTCCGGCCTGCCACCTCTGGTCTCTCCTGTCTTTTAGTCAGTGCCATTGCCTCCGAGCCATATAACACATCCAGCCTCACAACTGTCTTGTAAACTTTTCCTTTAACTCCGACAGAGTTCACCCTTCACATACAGATAACTCCTGCTTCCTCTTCATCTCTTTACCACACTTTCCATTACTTTATACACTCGACCCTGGGTATTTCAACTAATCTGCTTTCACCTCCACTCCTAACCTTTCCGTCACCCTTCACACACGTACTTTGCATATCTCAGCTTGTTTGGAAGCTGAGGTCAGAGCGCAGGGTCAGCCATTGTATGGCGCCTCTGGAAACTCAGGGTTAAGGGTCTTGCTCAATGACCCAACAGTGGCTTAAGCCTGGATTTGAACTACCGATCTTCTCACTGCTCACTGGAAAGCATCAATGCTGTTTGGGCCCTGATACGTCTGGGCCCTTTTATGTCTGTCCCAATACAATATACTCTCTAGTATTCTGATGAAGCATCATACATTTTTTGACTCCTGGACATTTCTTCTAATTATTTCAGTGGATGCAATTTCCTCCAAGATTCAATAGTTTCCTTGTCTCCACCTTCATGAATATACATGGTTGTGTTAGGTGATTTCTCATGCATGCCAAACAGGAACAGGATAAATGCCTTTGGCAGGAATAGTCAGACTTGAATGATTTCTGCTGAAGATACGTTCTGACCACAGCTGCAGCTTAGAAATGCAACAGTTATTAATGAAGGCATTCCAGAATTGCCTAGAATGATAGTAGTCGGGGTCATTAAATGTTTTGGTATGATGTCAGTGAATAATGCAAAAGAATGTCCAATATTTTTGAGAAACCTATAGCTTAAAGTTGATCAAATCTGGGGATTGAGGAGAATATGAAATGTATGACTTAAACATGCTTAATATTCACTGGCTATGATCATGCACATTTTTCACTGGGTCTCTACCATTATAACACTACTACTCTATTATTAGTAGACATATTTAACAGCTGGAAGCAGACGGGGTGTTGAAGGTGTTCTTTGGCTTCTGTCAGATGCAAATTTGTCCAGATATTTGAAAATCTGATTAAAGCTTATTAGACCATTTTATTAATACTTGTAATACAAAGTTTATCCTCAGGCCAAGTTATGCCAATTTGTGCATCAGCCTTTATTGCAAAAGGTTTTTGTAGCTACCCCATTATCCTTGTCTATATAACGCTATCTAGCTATGATACTTTCGTGTCTTCTATAAATACTTTCTAACTTTGAATTAAATTGAACCTCAGTTCGCTTTAAATAAACAGTTTTGGTGGTGGTGTTGTGATAATGTAAGCAGTGGTTACACATCACCAGGTCATTATTGACTAATTAGACTTAAATAGATGGTGTGAATAGTGTGTAAACATAAAGAAATACCTGTTGGGTTCGTATTGGCAGGGGTTGTGCTGATCCAACTGTAGCTGAAAATATAAAACAGAGTAATGATTATTAAAGCTACATGGATTTTCCATATGCATTGTATTTGATGAAAATGAGTAATTGTTCCAGTTTCTCCTGTTTTAGGATTGGTTGCCAGGTCCTTTATGGTTAAAACAGGAGGAAGCGGGGGAGCAGAAAAAAATGAGTCATGAGTAGTTGGGGGTGCTCAGCCTTGTTTTGAGACTATTAATTTTTGACATAAGTAACCACCTTATTTAGATAGACATCAAAAGTTTTTTCTTAAGCTAACCATTTAAAAGAATATTTTCATAAACAGTTAATAGTTTGTGTGAGGGTGCTAATAAATGATTGGCTTGAGATCTCCTGTTCTTCTTGTGGGCCTCCAACTTGGATAAATCTACCTAACCTTTTCCTACATTTGGAAATAAATGAAGGCACCCGAGTATATTTAAAAAAAAAAAAAAAAAAACATCACAGGAGTGGCTCGATCAGAATGTCCTTTAATGGCACCGCCTGTTAAATTTGCCTCTTAATGTGCCTGTTAAATTTGTCCCAGTAGGTTTTAATTTCTGTCTTTAATCTGTGCCTTTGTCAGTGATTTCAAAGTCTCTCTTTGTACCATGTGGTGTTAACACTGATAACACTCTAAAAGACTGAAACTTCTTCTCATCCGTCCTCTTTTTCTGGTTTGCAGCCTTCAGGATTTATTAGTTTATCTTTGGTAACCGCATCATTCTGATTAGAGAAACGACACAGAATGTAACCTTCCCGAAAAACACTGATTGCAAGGCAGAAATACACCCCGGATGGTCAATACATCACTAGAGTAGCAGGTTGAATCCCATGGAGTCACAGTAAGAATATGCAAAACACAATATTCTCTGCAGGGTGTGGATACTACCTGCTTTTATTACCTCGAGATTAGATTTCTGGCCACCCTGCAGTATTTTTTAATTAAGATTTCATTTGTTCTTATTGAAAAAGAATGTTTTATTATTTATTACTTTACTGTGGCTCACTCGGTTTAGAATGGATGTTTTACCTTAACTCTAGGGCGGCACGGTGGCTTAGTGGGTAGCACTGTCTCCTCACAGCGAGAAGGTCCTGGGTTCGATCCCTGGGTGGGGTGATCTCCGTCCTTTCTGTGCAGAGTTTGCATGTTCTACCCAAGTCCACGTGGGTTTTCTCCAGGTACTCCGGTTTCCTGCTACCAGGTCAATTGGAGACACTAAATTGTCCTGTAGGTACCTGCGATGGACTGGCGCCCAATCCAGGGTGTTACCTTGTGCCTTGTACCCCTTGCAGAGCTGGAATAGGCTCCAGCACTCCTCCCCGACCCTAATAAGGATAAGGGATTAAAGAAAATGAACTGAACTGACTACTGTTTTTCCCAATGCTTTATTGTAAATATTTCATTTACATTACTAAATTATATTCCAAAAGGCTAGGATCCACCCACAACAAACATTAATCAATTATGTTAATGCAGCATACCCACGTGCTGACAGCTTCACTGAGGATAAAACTCTGGATCCCCAAATCTTAGCAGTAGTGCACTAGTGTGTTTTACCTCTTATCCACTCCAGTACCCGATTTGTGATTGTAATTAGTAGTACTTTTGCTTAATTGAGTGATACTTTTGCTTAAGTGATCTAGCAGCTATATTCCTGCTCTGTGTACAGAGCTGAGGGATTATATAATGGGAGTAATTACATATTGCTTGGTAAGTGTTCCACACTAGGATTGAATAATAGATGTATTACATCAGCCTGAATTGAAACTTTACCCATCCATGGCATCATGACACTTCCTGACCTGTATTTACTGATTCTATCTAGACTGAAGGTAATGAAGGACTGTCAGTGTATATTTAATTGTGGTGTGTGTTTCCTTGCTGTCTGTAGCTGGCAGGCAGGGTAAAGCAGTGAACAGTTTGTCGCCTCTGTTCTGAAGAGATGGATGGGTGTAATGGAGCGGCTTTCCTGCATCCTACTGTAATCCTGCAAGGCATAAAATTGCTAGCTGAAACAGGCCACTTAACTTACATTTTGTGCAATATTGCCTGGAGTCTGTGAAATTATTCTGAGTTTTGAAAAGATGTCGGTAATATTTTTTAGCAGATAACTTGTAAACAATGTAAACTAGTAATTAGTTGCTTTCTTGTCCATGCATCTCATAAGGTTCTCCCCAGATCCAGCCCACAGGCTTTATAATAAGATTAATGCATAGTGTTAATAAAATAAAATACTTTTGCATATAGTAGCTGTCCAATGAAAAACATGAATCCACATTTTTAGCGTTTTTAACTTTTTTTCACATGTGTGGATTGTATGTTCAATTCTCTATGTGGTGGTAAAAGCAAATCAAAACGACAACTAAGTAGATTCAAAACGAGTTTCTCTGTCGGCTGCTAGGGCTGTGCATTAATACGTGACTTATCCCCCTTCCATTCTGAATGTGTGTGTGTTTACTCTAATGTCTCTGGTGCTAACTGCTATCTTCTACCTGCCAGCAAACTTACCATAAACAACCTATGTAGTATTATGTTTTGAGGAGTTTTTGTCTTTTGAAAAGCTGGGTCTTTGGAGATATGTATATTTCATTGGACAGCGACTATATATTATATTATATAGCATATCCAGCATACTGCATTTAGGAATAACACACTTTGTACACAATAATTGATAAATTATTAATTAAATCTACTGACTAGATCTAGCATGCTTGAACCCCATAGAAGCGCATTCATTCTTTTATCTTCGTGATCAATAAGAAATAAATTAGCTGTCTTAATGATCTTGAAATGTTTATTAACCTCCATGGGGCTTAATCCGAAATAATCATTTTACGTTTTGAGCAATGTTTCTACCGGTGTGCAAGCCAACGGTTGATAACAAATGCGAGATGCTGGCGCCCAATTATTTCTTAGACACAGTGTGCCAGGACCCAATTAAAATTAAATAGGCTAATGCTAACAGTCACGCCGGTACTGATAATACCCTAATGATTCTAAAGCTGAACAGCCATTAAGAGAACTCACTCACCCCACTGTCCACTGCTGCCAATTTAGCAGGCTACTAGATTTCTAGTGTACAAGATGTGCACAAAAGACCATCAGCCACAAGAAATCAGACCATCGGGGTTCAGCCTTCCATAACCCTACATCATTCAAGAACTGATTAAATGTAGTAGGGAAAAAATAATTCAGAGCTGAAATTAGAGGTGTTTTGAGATCTTACTGTATTTTGAATTTTATTTTGTTTTTTGTTTTAATCTCTGTGGGTTATAGATCGTGTGACTGTGTGACATCATGACATCCTAATTTTTGTTGGTGTTTGAGTAGTAGCTTTTAAGCTTTGAGGTGTGCTTCGTCCTTCTCTTGCTGCTGGATGAATCCGTCTCCACACATCATTTTCCTTACCACTGTTGTTTTTGGATTGCTCAGCAGGGGATTTGTTATGTCAGTTCTGGACTTTGTAAAGATCCTAATGTAAAAGTGATAATGTCTATTGTAAATAGCGCTATTCAAATAAATCTGACTTGACTTCTGTACAGGGTTTGGATGGCCTTGTTTACTACCCTGAAAGTGGTTGAGAGTCTGTGGCTGTCCTTTTAATTCTCCTCTTTGTTCTTCTCTTGTGTTTTAGTCGGCAGATTTTGTATTTTGCAGTTCTCATGTTGTGCTCACTTTTTAATTACTGCTAGTGTTTGGAAAACATTTTCAAATCCCTTGAACCTTCAATTTAGCCGGGATTTAACAGCCTCTTCTGACATATTTATGTAACTGCAATAAAAATGTTCTACTCCTACAGTGCTATATACTAGGTTCTGAGTGTCTATAATGTGCACCTAATTTGTGGTGCTAAATAGTGAGGAACTTAGGTTAAACTTAAACTGTCTGAACAGTTACATTAATCCAGTGTGTGCTTAGGTCACACAAGTGTCAAAAGCATATTCAATAAAAAGTAAAATAATTAACTGTGTGCTTGGCATCGAAGTACAGACACCACAGTTAAAATACACATAAATCTGTTTTATTGAAACATTAATAGTGCTGAGTTATAGTGGCACCATAATCCAGTCTGCTGGCAGATAAAAAAGACCCACCTTCCAAGCTGTTTTTCTAAAGCATAAAATATAATTAATAACAATGAAACTTTATTTTTAATTATATATTTTTCGCCAATTAAAATATCTCATACACTATAATATTCTATACCCATATTTGTTAATCATCAGCTCTGTTATAGTGTCACAATATTATGCTACTGTTAAACAGAGTAGAATACATTTTTCTTTAGCAAGTTTAACAGTTTTTTACATGTGTGTATTCCAGTGAAGAACAATGTCATAGAGTTTGTAGTTATAGTTATTTTGGTTAATGCCCTTTTAATGAAACATCTCTATGGCCATGCAGACCTGTGGAGCGTGTTTTATTCATTGTTATACAGTTAACTGTCCTTGACTCTGCCTGCAGCTTTTAACTGTTAGTTCAGTAATTGGTAGAGAACAAGTTGTAGAGCTCATTTTACAAGCAGTGAAGTTAATAAGTTTTGAATGGAATGTGGCACATGTGCTGTCTGTATGTGCACTCAGGTGTAGTGCTGCCACAGTGAAATGCCGCAATTACAATGTGAACAGTCAGAACGTTAACAGTGAAGTGACGGGTCAGAGAGCAACGTTACAGAAACACTTCCTGTTCTGTTTCTACATTGAGAAGCTGTCCATCACACAAATGAGCCCTGGATCTGCAAATGCATTTTATCATTTTATATGTATTTATTTTTCCCTTGGAATCTAACTAATTTCAAAGAAACCACTAATATTCTTCTCATTGTTTATGGTTTTATTGAATAAATATAGAGTCATAGAAAACAAAATAAGAGACCACTTCAAAATTGTCAGTTTTTTTAAATGTACAATATCTGTTTGTGTTTGACCAAAATGAGTAGTTTTGTTATATTCTATTAGAATTCTTATTTTAGTTAAACAACAACAATGCTCATTTTGGGTCAAACACACACCCATAAATCGCAAAATTAAAAAACTGTATCATTTTTCTTGCTAAATTATTTAGAACAATATAATTCCCTAATTTTGTAACAAAAAATAATGCAAAATCAGCTACATTCTCTCTACTTATACCAAAGGAAACACGCTTACCTGAATGGCAGTACATGCATATCAAATTAACATCGGTACAATGATATGAGCCAGTCTGAGGTAACGTGTAATAATGAAAAAAGGAAAGAAAACCAACATGTTGAGTGCTGTTATTTCAGAGTAAACAGTTTTATCATTAAGAAAATCTAAAACAAAAATAACAAAGCTTCTACAGTAGCCCGGAGCAACAAAACACATAGATTAATAAAAGGCTACTCTTCAAAGTGCACTTAAAACAAAAAGCAAATAAAATTCTCATTAAGAATGAACACACAGATCCAACGCCTCTAGATACTAAACACAACAATTCCAAGTGTCCCTAGAAAGCTGAACAACAGCCAGCCATTACCTAACCAGGGGAAAGGGTTCTTCATAGTAAATGAACCTCTACAGTTTCTAAGCCGTAATTCTGACCTCCGCTACTGAATCAGTCACTGATGGGTTAGTAAGACACATGCAACTCCATAATCAATTCTACTGGACAGAGTGACTGTGGGTGGGCACAAAACACTGCAGTAGTGACTGAAACTCTGGTCAGTGTGTGTCAAAAAGGTCCAAAGGATCATGGGTGACCATGGCTCACTGGTTCATGTGACATGCTGAAGAATGAAATGCTGGTTTAAATAGAAAAGTGTCAGAATACAGTGCAAAACTCATTGTTGTGTATGGAGCAGCAAAAGAGGGACCAACACAATATTATGAAGGTGGTCATAATGCTATGTCTGTATTATTTGAGTTCTATAATTAAGTTCCCATAGACAGGACTGAGAAAATGCTTTACACTTTACAAAATGTGAAAGTGTGCCTAATGTATTATAAAATGATCCTGTAGTAATATGTTGGTAACAAAAAAATGAAAATAAGCTACTTAATTATTGCTAGTGTTGAAGAGTAAATAACATCTTGTGTAAAATAAATCCAGCAGCCTTCAATACCAAAAGCCATGCATTTTATTTCAGATTTTTGTACTATCAATAATGTGACCTATCATAAAAACAGAACGAAATAATGTGTATTACACATTATAATGTCTTATAAGGTGTATTAGTGCTCACATTCGTAAATAGTAGTCAGTGACATGTGCTATAAATCAAACAGTCCACACAGAGCTTACAAATTATCCAAGTGATCTCATTGTTGAAAGATACCAGTCAGGAAATTACTAATGACTGGTTTATAATTCATGAATTACTAATAATATCATGAATTATAAACCATTCCAAACATAAGTCAATTTTGCCACAAAACCTACAAGAAAGCTAAAACTAAGTTAGAACAGTTTTACTGTTAGCACAAGAACCCAAAGCATATCCTACAAAGCAAAAATGGCTTCACCAGAAGTAGATCAAAGTTTTGGAATGGCAGGTTGTCCCATGATGTTAGAGTATTTTACCAAGGTACAAACCAAGTAACTGGAAGGTAGATGGTTTAAGCCCCATCTGTCAGGTTGTCATTGTTGGACCCTTGAGCAAAGACCCTGCATTGCTTGCAGTGTGTCACAATTGTAAGTCACTTTGAGTAAAAGCATCTGATCGATCCTGAACTGTACCCCAAAAGACTTATTGTTGTTTAAAAATCCAAATTCCGCACCACTTCTTATCCACAGTACCTGTGTTCCGCTTAATCTGACAGTGAAACGACATCTGTTGTCTGCTTATCTGAGATTTGCAGTGGTTATCTACTGCTGTTACTTGTCTCGGGGTTGTACATTTGCCCTGTAGAACAGATTTTTTCTGATAGACAAGCTTTGATTTTGTCTGGTGTAGTAGAGTTCTGAATCACAGCAAGACACCTTCTGTAAATGTGCACTCAAAAGTTAAACCTGTTAATACGTGTAAATGGAAGTTTTTGTTTTTTCAAAAACTGTCAATACTGCCTAATGAAAATTTATTATAAATATATTACTTAAAAACTATGAAACAATGAGTGTATTATATATATTGTAAACTATAATAAAATAATCAGTTACTAAAAGCTGTCAATAAATATACATGAACTCATTTATTTTTTTCATATTGTGGAGCTTTGAAAAACACATTTATTCCTTGTTATTAAAAAGCATTTTTTTATATAAAATAAAAATGCCAAATGCACGGTGTAGGACTGTCATAGTGTAGCACATCAAGAAGGTCCTGGATTTGATCACCAGGCCTTTTGGGGTGGAGTTTGCATGTTCTCTCTGTCTGTGTGGGTTTCTTCTGGGAGCTCCGTTTTCCTCCCACTTTCTAAACACATGCAGCCAGGTTAATTAGAGATAGAAAATTGTGTGTCTGTTCTGTGATGAACTGGTGCCCCGCCCAGAGTGTAACTGTGTCA
>JAYDZG010000010.1:3827500-3842932 GCA_034509265.1 Microcambeva bendego | reverse complement strand
CAGAGTGTAACTGTGTGATTCGCACCCATTAAAAAGCTGGAATAAGCTCTACCACCACCTCCAATAAAATACATTAAACAGAAATCAATTAGAAATAAGCTGATGATCTTCACATGCATCTGGCTAATAAGTTAAAAAAACACTCAAGGGACATTACTAAATGCTGAATACTGAACAATAAGCATGTATGTGGAGAATCTGTGGACGTGGAGGGATGAAGCTTCAGGATGGCAGCAAATAAAGCTGATATAGTGCAGGGACTTTTAAAAACTGCATACCTGTGGTCTGTAGCCTCCCGCTGCCGTTACTATATCTGTAAGTTTGTGTCTGGATTTCTGCCCTTTAATCACACTAGCTGGTCAGAGGGGGATCTGGTCTGCTGGAATCTAAATCGTCCCTCATGTATAATGTGTTGACTTGGGAAGGTGGCCTCCCGCTGTGCTGTAGCTCTACATGAATCCGACATGTAAATCACAGTGATTTCATCACCTCACCTTTCTAATAATGTTGTGCTGAATCCCCAACAGGCGTCCTGACTCTCAGCCATCACTCTGAGTTTGATTTACCCTGAAGAACAGATTGAGAGATTTAAGAAAGTTTTATAGATGTTTAATTTTCATTTTTGTTTTGCACCTGCTAGTGCGTATCCCAGCAGGGGAGCGGATTTGCTTTTCTTCTCGACACAGCAGATGGTCAGTGGTGTCATGCAATTTTTGGGAGTTTGATAAAGATGAGTTTTGTATACCACATAACTAATCCCTGAACAATAAGGGAATACAGCAAACATGGATTTGATTTATCTTTAGTTGATATCAGCATGTAGAGATGCACAGTAACCTAGGGTATTATTTTTAAACCATTTATTCAATTGAATTTGATATTACATCATCCTTTAGTGAAGGTTTAGGATAATTTATAAAACCTGTAAAGGATGTTTAAGAAGTATTGCATCACTAGTGCATGATAAATTATAAAATGTGAATGTTATAAAAGAAAGTAACTGTTTTATTTACTTTATAATAATGAATAAATATTACATGGATGACAGTGTTGAAGCAGATATTATTGGTGCTGAATACATTTATTAATCGATTAACTTGAAAGGAGTTTTGCATGTTCTTCTGATTTCATCATATGTCCGTTTGGAGCATATTTTTTAAATTACTCTTCTGACTAATCAATGTGTGGACATACACTAATCTAATATCAAAAATAATTACAATAAGTTAAATTTAAGATTGACGTGACATATCTAATCTGAAAATCAACAACCATAAACTATTCTTTGCAACGTCATGTAGTCATTTTATTACAATTTAATGGAAATATATTTATTTGACAATATGTAGGGTTTTTTGAACAGAGGATAAAACACAGACAGACAGTAGTTTAGTTACATTCAAAAATATTGTTGCAAGCAGTTCTTTTAATACATCTAAAATCTTGTATGTAAAAGGAATGATAACACTGTCTTATCAATATTTAAATTAGGAAATGGTGAAGACAGAGAGGCAGCATGGGTTTATTCTTAGTGGAGTTTGCATGTTCTCCCATGAGGGATTTTTTATAGTTGCTTCAGATTGCCTGCAAATAGAGCTTGCAGAAATTGTCGGGGTGTGTGTGTGTGAGAAAGAGAGAGAGAGAGAGAAAATGTGTGTGTCCGTTATGTGATAGCCGATCTGTCTGCTGTGTTTCCTGTCTGCTGTCTTTTGCCTAATAAATAGGACACACCACCACCCTGACCAGGACCAGTTAATCCTAGAATAAAGACAGAGAGATGACATTTTAATGACCTATACTATAGTGTTCAGTGAGGCTTGATAAGCCATGCGGTACAGTGTGAGTAATATCCATGTTATTGCTATCAGATCAATAAAAGCAGCACAGATTCAGAACACAGATCTGCACTGATCCTCTTTGGAGGACATGTGAGAATGTAGAATGGGACTCATGCTTGAAATAACTTTTTATTGGAAAACCAATGACACATTTTTGTTCCTCTCTCAACTCTACAGTTGTGCCGAGTAGTCTGCTTCAGCTTTATTTCATTCATTGTATGTTTGTAAAGTTTCTCTTTTATTGTATTTAGAAAGATGCAAAAATATTTAACATGAGATACCATACATTATAACTTTCAAATAGAAACACAATTGCATTCGGTAAAACACTAATAAGAACTTTTTGGTTAAATAAGGTTATGAGAAGTAATAATAGTTGGTGACTTTGCCATACTGCCATACAGGTGTTACACTAGTTAACATCATGAATTGTCCCACTATAATCTGTACCATCAGTTGTTTTTAGGTATAAAGAAAGTGGAATAATGATCCATTCAAAACATAAACTGTAACACAATCTGCTTTAAGTAGATTTCTTATATCGTAGACACAGCTTTCAAATATAACTAAATCAAATATGACTAATCCAAATCTCCTTTAGATTAAATAACCAAGAGAATTGTTTGTCATGGGATTAATAGGAATTCTAAGATACATGTAAGGACCGTTCATGTTTTACAGAATATATATCTTTAAGGAGGCTAGTTCTCTCTCTCTCTCTCTCTCTCTCTCTCTCTCTCGCTCTCTCTCTCGGGTTTCAGAGATACTGTTTGTGCTGCATAACCTTATTTGTAATTATTATTTTAAAAAACCACATTTTTGTGTGGGAATGGATGTTGAGTCTACGGCTTTGTTTAAAATATGTATAATGTTTGTGTTTTCAGACATCAATGGAGAATCAATGGAAGGAACATTTGGAGTCCCACAGCAACTTCTTGTCTTTTCTGCATGAAAAGAGTGAATCTTTAATCGTACAATTAAAACCAAGCAACCCAGATGCAGCCTTATGAAACTTTGCCAGACACGCTCTCACCAATGGTTTGGATGCTACTTGATATTCACCAGCCTACGCACACATAAATGCTTAATGATGCCTTCAAAAGTGTCATGCCTGTACGTGTTGACAGTTGTTTGCTGGGCAGGAGCGCTGTGGTATTTAAGCTTATCCAGACCCTCGACATCATATGTTGGCCAGCTGAACGTGCCTGCACACAAAAACATTAAGGTCCAGAAAAATGCAAACACCACGTTCAGCAACATTCGAACACGGCCTCTAAACC
Source organism: Microcambeva bendego (assembly GCA_034509265.1). Lineage (NCBI taxonomy): Eukaryota > Metazoa > Chordata > Actinopteri > Siluriformes > Trichomycteridae > Microcambeva > Microcambeva bendego. Next base: position 3,839,814 of record JAYDZG010000010.1, on the reverse strand, counting down.
CCCACGGTTTTGATTTCGTCATAAATGAGCCTAAAAAGTGTGAGATCAATGTACCATTTCTGGTGATCCTTATTAGCACCACGCACAAGGAGTTTGATGCGCGCCAGGCGATCCGGGAGACCTGGGGGGATGAGAGCACATTTAACGACCTGCGCATCATCACGCTCTTTCTTCTTGGGCGCAGCACGGATAACATGCTTAATGAAATGGTAGATCAAGAGAGTCAGATCTTTCATGACATCGTGGTGGAGGATTTTGTGGATTCTTATCATAATCTAACCCTGAAAACGCTGATGGGAATGCGATGGGTGGCGACCTTTTGCAACCAGGCGAAGTATGTGATGAAGACGGACAGCGACATCTTCGTCAACATGGATAATCTGGTCTACAAATTACTAAAACCAGATACCAAGCCCAGACGGAGGTACTTTACAGGGTATGTTATAAACGGATCACCAATCCGGGATATGCGCAGTAAATGGTACATGCCCAGAGACTTGTACCCAGAGAGCAAGTACCCGCCATTCTGCTCAGGCACAGGATATGTTTTCTCAGCAGATGTTGCTGAGCTGATCTATAAAACTTCCCTTCACACCCGGCTACTCCATTTGGAGGACGTTTACGTTGGGGTCTGCTTGAGGAAGCTTGGCATTCATCCGTATCAGAACAGTGGCTTTAATCACTGGAAGATGGCTTACAGCCTCTGCAGGTACCGTCGGGTCATCACAGTGCACCAGATTTCGCCAGAGGAGATGCATCGGATCTGGAATGACATGTCCAGCAAGAAACATCTAAAGTGTTAGCAACGCCTGTGGGGCAACCATCCATCTCTGACCGTTTTATATACAGGGCATAAAATATGTGCAGCTTCAGAGATTATCCAGTGTTCTGCTCAAGAAACAGCCTTTAATATTTCCTCACCTTTAAATGATTAAGATCTTGATGGCCTACATGCCCTGTTGGCATTTAAATTTGAAGGACACTGATGAATGAACAGTGCCGTTCGAGTGTTATTTTGGTGCCAGTTAAATTGCATCAAGTGAAAATACAACATGCTGTATATGAGTCCCTTAATACTAATTCATACAGAAACTGGCTTCTGCTTCTAGCACTATCCACACTGAGCTGGATGAGAGAAAAACATGAATGTCCTTGAAGATTTTCACTTTCATTGCCTACAGATGTGAAATATTAAAAATAAGTGTTGATGCGATTAGCACATAAAGCTAAGGTTATTAAAATATTCCAACAGATGATTATATTTGTTTACATATCGTTTTTTGCATTTATTAATTTTTATTTCTTTCCAGAAAAGTCTATATAAAATGATGCAATGCAACTAAAATTTTCAATATTTCTGTTGGCAAGGCTTAATAACATCTTCACATCTAGGCTCATAATTGTCACTGCATATTATATACAGAGCCAGCATAACATTATGACCACTTACATGTGAAGTGAATAACACTGATAGTGGTTGAATATCTTATGTAGCAAATAAATATATTAATCCTCAAAGTTAATGTGAGAAGCAAGATAAACAGGCTATATTATGGTGGCTGGATGACTGGGTCAGAGCATCTCCAAAACTGCAGTTCTTGTAGGGTGTTTCTGGTCTGCAGTGGTCAGTATCAATTAAAGGTGGTCCAAGGAAGAACAACGGTAACCCGGCGACAGGGAAATGGGTTGCCAGGCTCACTGATGCATGTGGGGACCGAATGCTGGTCGGTGTGGTCCGATCTACAGACGATCTACTGGACCAAAGCTGGACCAACACAATATTAGGAAGGTGGTCATAATGTCATGGTGTATGTTAATTACTCTGTATTTGGGATCCTATAAAGCACATTTAGTATATTGGGGGAGAAATGATTTCAAATTTCATCACATTTACAGAATTATTTAACTGGAAGATGTACAGAACAATGGTTACCTAATATTTTCTACTTCTTGCGTGGGTCGATCTTTTTCAGTGTATATATTTTTTATGCATTTCAAGCAGGCTGTGACACTTCATCGTGAAAAGCTTAGAAAATGAGATCTCTGAAAGGATGTTGTATTGTAATATACTGTGGATTATTTTTAACATAAAAAACTGAAGTACAATATCGTTTCTCTGGAGTGTTTACTTTTTGCATCTAATTTATTTTTTAGAATGTGTGTGTGTGTGTGATGTATGAATGAATGTATACATGCATACAGTATTTCTGTTTCTTATGAGGCTTTATAAAGACTTTTGGATGCATAAACCACTGGACTGTAGTGCTGGTTCTAAATAATCATAAATAATAAAAATAATAATACAAATAAATAAAATTCTCCACAATCGTTGGAACTACTTAGTATATGCATAAAATATGAGTTAAAAAGCTTAAAGCCATGGAGATTTTAGTCAACCATCATAAGAGCTCAGAGCTTTCGTACCTTTCCTACAGGTCAGTTCAGAACTGACCCATTGAGCTATGTATTTACTGTAAAGTGAAACCATTTAACACATGATTACTACATTATTTCTAGTCTTGTAAAGCCAGAGCCCAGAATACTGTGATAATTACCTCCCACAAGCACATTAACTTTATTGATTTGGCATAGTAATTATGCCAAGAAACTTCGGCATTGGGACCGACATTAACCTGCACTGGTTTAGTGGCTTGCTGGAGCTCCTTGCCATGAAGCGCCACCTTCCCACCCCACAAGCACTACAGCTGGCAATTAAGTGCTAATTTAAACCAGCTGTGTGTAAGCAAGCAGATCAGCGATCTAAGCTAAACTCCTTAAGATTTGAATTGCGAAAGCTTGATGTTCAAGCATGAAGACATTCACAGATAAGAGCTATCAAGCTCTAATGTGCATTACCGACAACAGCTGTATCACTTAACTGGACCCTGCATGGTAAGTCTTAGTTTGTTTCCTGCTGCTTGATGTTTTGCATTGACGAGGGTGTCATAAAGAAACGCGGTATTGGTGTTTTGCGTCAGATTCGTTGCGCAAATTTTAACTTTTCGAGAGCGCAAAAAACTCGGGTGCGCAAGTTTTAACAATTATGTTTGCGCTCGCGAGATCGTTATAGTTTATATTTTTAGAGTTAATATGTCATTTTCATTACATCTCACACCACATCCGGATCTAAGGCAAAATAAAGACGCATACTGATGCATCACTTTATTAAGAGGAAAGGAAGACGACGTACGTTCGCACTGACGTCGTTATCAATATAAATAACGAGAACACATTTAGAACTCCTGCGGCGCCCCGTCCGGGGTGTTACAATGTGCTTTGCGCCCGTTGAAGAGCTGAGATAAGCTCCAGCACCCCTACCCGACCCTAATTAGGATAAAGGATGAAAGAAAATGAACTGAACATTTAAAACGTAAGTCTGGAGCTACGAAGTTCGTAACTTTAAGACCGCCAATACGTCTGTTTCCCAAAAGCCTCCGTAAAGCCCTCTTCGAAGTTACGAACAAAGTTTAAGTAGTTCTGTGTTGACTCCACCTCTGAAAAGGCACCGAACTGAATCACCGATTATAATACAGTCTCTCATTATTATATCCCAAAAAGCAAAAAAAAGTCATTAAGAAAATATACTTTAAATGTAATAACTAATTCATCTTTGAATGACTGGTAAAAACCAGAACATTTGCGATAGCTATTTATTGCATATCAAGCCAAAAAATTGGCGCACAATTAACCTTTCATGCATGAATCCAGGAGCAGGGCAGGTCCACAGGGCAAACAGAGGCACAATTTGAGAGAAGAATATCCGGCTTTACTGTGGAAGAGGAAGTAACACTAAATATAGGCCCAACGAAGGAAAGTCTGGGCAGTAGATAATTGGGTTTAAAATTACCTTCTACACCCCCTCAACCTAAACATAACAAGTATTATTGTGACGTGACAATGAAAGTGATTTTTATTAGATTTTGTCTCTTATGCAACCTTCACTTTGCAGCAGTCCTTCCTCAACTCAGCCCAGTGAAACTTTCAGCTAATTGGCGGCATCTATTTAGGTGGCAGGTATACTGCCTCTGAAGTGGGTGAGTAATGCATTATCAGCATCAACAGAAACAAAAACATTTTGCTTCAGTAAACTTGTTTGATGGTATACAGTTGTATACTATTATACTAGTAAACATAGATCAATCATTGAATTTATGACATATACATGTTTAAATCATATCATTCATTTAAAATATTGATGTTACCTTTTTTTTTGTAAAGGTATTGTTGAAATGCATAAAACCAGTGTGTCAGTACGTTTTTTACCATTTAAATTAGCTGCATTTATCCTTTTTGTGAATGCAAAATGTAAGTAAAGAAGTGGATCAGACTACTCGTTAATTACGAATGATTTAAGAATGACATTGGTTTTAAAACGTTTTGGGAAACACTCATGAATTTAAGAATGTTCTTAAGTACAAAGTTACGAAGTACTTGGCGCTACAAACGTTTTGGGAGACGCACCCCTGGACCGCAGAAGTACAATACAAAAACAAATGTGTAATACAGACTTAAATTGAGGATAAATCATAAATTTCCTTCTAAAAAGTGTTGGATGTTGAACGATGAAGTGGCTTCTGACTTTATAGTCATGCTTAGTTTAAAATGCTATTATCAATAAGCTAATATTGAAGAGATGTTTAGGTGAGTGAATCAGTGTACATATTAATACACTGTTGAGTCACATTATTATGACTGCTTTGTGTCATTCTATGGGCCCATGCATCCATGTGGAATTAGGGTAGGAATCCATGCGTGCAGATCATGTACATCCATAGATGCAGATTCTCTTACTTGGGCTGGATGAGTTCTTCCAGCAAGACAATGCAACATCCCACAGCTATCACACACCAAGATACCAAGCACTACCCTGCCATCTTTATTCCCCAGACTTGAACCCAAAAGCTCAATGTGTTCGCTCTGTGGATCCTCCCCAATATATTCTGTGAGATGCATTGCTGTCAGCATAGCTCTCAATTCCCCACTCCCTGCCTCTCTAGCTGCTATCCAAGCCGTACACAACACTTACTCTGGAAACAAACTGGTGCTGATAAGTTGACTCCACAGTGTGTATCCAAATATTCTTGATTTTATAATCATGTCCTTAATTTTTAAATTGCTGTCATGAAAAATGCAGAAATAGTACCACACACATCATAAAATAATATTTATTCTATTATTTATGAGGCTACTATGTTGAACTATAATTGAAACTGAATAATCTGAATAATTCGGTACTTGTTTCTGAACTCATACATACATTAGTCACCTTTTGGTTTGAAGCATCCTTCAGTTACATCTTACAGTTTGGTTCATCAGTTATAGACAGATACAGTACGGAATCAAAGCCACCACGCCTTCTAATGCAGCGAGCGAACAGCTACTCGTTCATACTCGAATCACCGTTTCTTTCCAGCAAATCACAATTCTCTTGTGCATTCCAGTAATAAGGACCAACTTGTCACAAAACAAAGCTTTAGAGGTTAAATCTGGAGAATCCTCCAGGGGCAAAGCACATGGCGTTCTATAGTCCAAATTAAAGTGCATTACAGTGTTGTCATTTCGACGTTAGCTATTAACCAGTGCAAATACCATTAAATGAAGCTATTAGCAAAAAAGCAATTCTGTCTGAAGTTGTTTGAGCAGTCTGTGCTTTACACAACTTCTGCTAGTCACCTATGTTCTTAGGCACAGATTAATTAACAAGGCACCTCCAGCACTTCAGAATCAACACGGTCCTTAAAATAAAAGCAGTACATTTGGCAGCTGGAGGGATTGATTGGAGGGGTCCTGCTCTGATTAAATACAGTACAATTTCAATTTTAAAAACAACATTCATTTTAAAATTATTAACCATGTGCTTGTGTCTTTCTATAAATAAGATTACAAACTGAAGGATGGAGAACATTGAGTCATGTGTAATATCCATTGAAAAAACTGGAGCTCAAAGTAAAATAAAAGGCATACATTTTCAATAAATACAAATATGAGCTGTGCTGAAACATTGTAACAATTGTTATTATTTTAATTGTAACAATAATAATTTGTCATTGCTAGGCTATTGCCACCTGAGAGCATCAAGTTAGCAGGACTGGGGGTATAGGAATGCTTAAAACATTGCAGGTACAGCATTTGGGGTAAAGTGTGTGTGTGGAGGGGGAGGTGTGGCAGAATGAGCTAAATGAGAAGGGTGGATTGGCAGCATGAAGGTAGTTATTCTTTCTGCTGCAGTCTCTCTGAACAGGACCTCCTTCCTTTTCTCCTCATCATCATTCATCAGATTCACACCATCAGGTAACACTGAGCTGAGCAAAGCCAATCAGCTTTACCTCATCAGGGATCTCGGTGCTGTCACAGCCAGATGCCTGCACACAAACGGACACGTTCATAAATTCATTTCCGTAGCTAGATTATTCACTCAGGCATCACACGTTCATTTAAGTAGGTGACCAAATACATTCAGCCTTCTTTCGTTCTTTATCTGGACTAATCATATTTTGGGGGATCTGGAGCCTGTGTCAGGAACATTGGGTAAAAGAAACCAAGGCGGTATCATCTGTGGCAGGATAAAAATCTATATTTATTAAACTAGACATGTTAATATTAACAAATAACACCAATTAATATTCAGTTCTGTTCATTTTCTTTAACCACTTATCCTAATTGGGGTCGTGGAGTGGTGCTTGAGCCTATCCCAGCTCTTCAACAGGTGCAAGTCACAAGACAATTAATATTTATTATATTTAATTAAATAATGTTTAAAATATTTGTTTAATTGAGCAATAGCAAGAAGGTCCTGGGTTTGAGCCCCAACCGGGGCAGTCTAAGTCCTTTTCGTGTCTGCTTCCCCCTGCAGTCCAGAAACATGTAGCCAGCATGATTAGGGACACTGAACAGTCCTATAAGTATCTAGCCACTAGGACACACCAGCCAATGCATTGTTGTGTGAGTCCCAATCCCATATAAATAGGAAGGTTGGATCAGGAAGGGCATCCAGCATAAAAACGACACCAATAATCACAATCCACTGTGGCGACTCCAAACAGGATAAACATGAAAAAAATGTTTTCTGTTTAAAGTTTCACTTTTGAAAATCAGAATCTCAAATGAATCTGTTCCAATGTGCCTCAGCAACACATCGAACAAATATCCAAGTGCACTTGGAGAGCAAGGGTTGGATCAAGAAACACTTGTTTGATTTCTAATCTTATTCCAGATTTGCTCGGGGTGGGTTAGATTTGCTTTGCATAAATGAAAATTGAGAATCTGAAAGAAAGATTAGTTGGGGACTGTATCTTCCATAAAGATCAACAAAAAGGAAGCACTATAGTGGGAGAAAATTGAGAATAAAGAAAGGGAAAATAAATCAATTGACATTAGGCTCTGTACAAACTGCTGAGCTGTAGACAAACTGAAGATTCTGTGTCTCCGAGCTGAGAGTCCTTATCATAGCTAACACTCTGATGGACTCGGGAGACTGTAGGAGATCGATCTCTCTCGAACACACACTGTCGTCCAACGTGAGCAGAAGAAGCAAGACGGCGTCCCACAATTTACGACTGGCCTCAGAACTGCATGTTTTCACGAAGCTAAAGGCCAGTGATGAAAAACCGAGTTGACAATTTCGGTCAGAGCGGGCAGCTTCGGCCTGTAGAGAAGACTGACCATAAAACTGTACAATGACATGTCACATTAATCCTCATAGTAAAGTGTTATGAATTGCACTGAGAGAAAAAGAACAGCACAACATATTTACTTTGACCCCACTTTCGCAATCCCAACTGTAATTCTTCTCACCTGGATACACAAGTGTCTATCGGTTTAGGTTTGTGAGGGAGGGTGGCAGAGGTGCTGAACTTCAGGTTCATTTTTCTGTTCTCGGCACAGCTTTACACTTGGTATTCCGGTTGTCACTTCTATTATGATGTCATGAAGACAGAGTTGGACATTTTCCCTTCGATCTGTTGGACTGATTTTTGATGATGATGAGGTGTAGATTGTTCAATTACTGGTTTGTTTTAATGTCATGTTTTACACTTTGGTTCCATTCATCACAGACACACCGCACATGACCGATCGCCTGGAGATCGAACCCAGAACCTTCTTGCTGTGAAGTGACTGTTACGAAATGAGCCACCGTGCCGCCCACCTGTGTATGTATATATAGCAAATAATGCACTCTTCATCCTTATAATGTAAACGTTACCCGAAGCTCTTGACCCAGGTCTGTACGCTGCCACAAGCCTGGCTGCTAGAATAAACATTTTATGTTTTTTTTTCAACTCTAGAGATATAGATTCTGAAAGGTTGGACATTTAACACTGAAGCAACTGTTATGATGTGGGAGGGATGTTTTCATAAAATGATTTGCAGTGAAGAGAATACAAGCAGGCGACTGATGGAGAAATTGTCCCAGCATTCGGGAGCAGAGAGGGTAGAGGGTAGAGCTCTGCAATCCTGCACAGATGTTTAATTCCACTGCAGCACTTCATCTAAAGCAGTGATTAGAAGCAGGCTGGGCCATATTGCGCTATTCACTGGGATACGTGGTAAAGTGTTTAATGCCTCTTCTACTCCTGTGGTGGAGAACTGCGTTGTCATGCATCACACAGACCTAAGCGTACATATATCAGACCCATAGTAGCTTCTGACGGGCAGAAGGGATGGCATCATAAAGAAGAAAAATAAGATCTTCCAAAACACTATAGCATCATTTGTCTACAGTATTGAGAGAAACTCCCAGTAAAAACATCTGCAATAAAACTCTGGGTTACATCACTCAAAATCCTAATGATGGCACAGCAGGGCTTCCTGTCAGGAAAATCCCCTATAACTGATGTGCTTGAGCTTGATTACAAAAAAAACTGCATATTAAAACTGAGCACATTGTGATGCTCGAGTGCCCACATAGCACACAAAACCAGATATTATAAAGCAATGGCACTCAAATCTGGACTTAAGGTGGGTAACTAGAATTACAGCACTAAATGCTACAAATTATATAATGCTGTTAGTCTTATATTATGTATTCAGTTAGCTTTAACAAATTACATTCTCTCTCAAAAGCATTGCTGGGGCTGGAAAAGGGGCCAAGAAAAATAGACCAAGTTCTTAATTGTGTCTATTGAGTCAGAAAAGACCATAACTACCAATAGTCACTTTGTCTTAATATATAAATCAGAATCAGAATCCGGCTTTATTGGCCAAGTATGCTCACACATACAAGGAATTTGGTTTTGGTTACAGTAGCTCACAGTGCACGAAAAACTGACATTACAAGTACAAACACACCCAACCTAGCCATATAAAGCTGAAAAGCAGGCTGGGAAGTGTGGAATGCTACGTTGGGTTTAATTTCATTCTAGGCCATCCAAAGAGACTGGCAGTCCCAGTTGAATCTGGGGACATTGAGTCTCGACATTTCTTTCCTAATCATTTTATTGACCATGTTTCCCTTGGGTGTTCAATTTATTTATTTTCTACACAAAAGGCTACACAAAGAATATTAATTCAAACCTAATCCGTCACATAAACTGACCAGGTGCAACATTTTAAACACTGTCAGGTGAAAAGAATAAGACTTATTATCTCCATCACGGTACCTGTTAGTGGGTTGGATATATTAAACAGAAAGTGAACAATTACTCCTCAAAGTTGATGTTCGAAGCAGGAACAATGGACGAGCTTTAGGATTTTAGAGAATTTAACAAGGGCCAAATGGTGACGGCTAGACGATGATGGCTTCTTGGCAGAGCTGGGATTTGAACCCTCAACCTGGCAGTTGACAGTCCAAGGCTTTACTCACTAGGTTTTATGTCCCTTGTGCTTTTTGTTCCACTCATGTGATGGAGAAATTTGCAATTTTTTCAATTTTTAAACAAATATCAGACTGATACTCTCACAAAGTATAAGCCAAGATCATCTTAGCTTGCAAAAGCTGAGGTGGATTTTCCTTTCTTATTTGCTGCGAGGTGAGAGTGCTTCCCACTTAGCCACTGTGTCACCAAATTCCACAGCTGGTCAGTCAATCAAAACAATTTCTTAAAGAGATAAAGAGAAATGAAATAACCCTTTTGCTTTTAGCAATCACTGCATCTTATGACATTTGGTCATGGGATTTACAGATTACAATCATGAAATGAGCTACAAGATTATTACTATAGGCAACAGTCTTATTTTAGGGTTGACTCATTTGGTTCCTAGCTAAATTCACCCAGGTCTTTTTTTCCCCCACTCAGGCCATGCTTTTGGCATTTTCTTTTGTAGTACTCACCAGCTTAAAGGTCAATACTTTATAGGTAACTGGGTCTTCTACGATCTTCTGAAGGTTAGCAGCAACTGAATAATGTGTACATAAAATAAATGATGTTTACAGCAATTCAAACCCAGAACATTATTGTAGGTTCTGTTACAACTTCAAATTAAATTTACTTTACCAACAATAACATCAAGTCCACTGACTAGACCGGCAGCAACCAGTTCCTGGGACACGCCGTCAGCAGTATCTGTGAGGATAATACACTACAGCATGAGGTGATAAGACCAGAGTAAATAAACGCATTGCTTAATCCGCTAACACAAACATAAATGTTGAGAGTACAAGCATCCCAGCACTCAGATAGCTTCCGAAAATACCAGCGGTAGGTCATGTGTGATTTTAAAATTAAATTCGCACAAACAGCAAGCCGGCAGATTAAGCCAGTCACCACACACCTTCGCCGTGTCTATTGTGGTGTCTGGCCTTCTATGCTAATGTGTTTGGAGCAGAACTCACCTCGGCCCGGAGTGAATTCAAACCGTATGTCGTTCAGCTCCTTTCTCGAGTTCCTGTGGAAGAAAACACAGAGAATTTACCGAGGTAAACAAAAGCAAAGCCCAGTCAAACACGAGGCCACCTGTCTGTCCTACAGCCAGCCAAGATAGGACACAGCTGCTAAAAAAACACACAGGAACTTGTGTGAAATATGCAAACCTGAGTGGCAGATCAATACATGCTACACACCTCACGGTTACATCATATAATGTCCCAAAGTGGCATAGGTGGACGCATAACACATTATATGCTTATGACTAAGTTTAAGAAAAAAGAAATTCCAGACATTCCAAAACTTTGGTGTAGATAGTGAGTATGTTTTTAATGTGATTTTAACATGTTTTACACTTTGGTTACATTCGTGACAGACACGCGGTAGTTCTTCATTACACAAGATTTATCAGTACAAGGGATGTAACTGTGCACCTCAAATCACTTGATAAATGAATCGATATTCCCTTTACACAGCAGAGGGCGCTGTCGCTATTTATCAAGTTGCAAATTAGGCTCAATTCTAAATTGTTAGTAAAAAAATCCTTAATTTTTTAGATAAATAAAAGATAATCACAAATACACTATTTTTTATTTTTAAAATAAATACATAAAAGTCATCTGACATTGATTAAAAAACTAATTTGGAGAAAAGTATCGTATCGTGTGTAGAGTGTATTGATACATCTATAATCAGTAAACAAGTTTATACATTTTCTTCGCTTGAATGTTTTTGGACTGTGGAAGGAAACCGGAGCTCCCGGAGAGATAACCCATGCAAACACACGGAGAACATTCAAACTCCAGACACAAAGGACCCAGACCACCCCAAAGGGGTCTTCTTGTGAGACAACTGTCCTACCCAGCAAGTCACTGTGTCACCCACAACAATATACATAAAAATAAGAATGTAAAACAGGCTCCTTCAGTTAAAAAAGAAAAACAACCTTCAAATCGTTCCAAAGATTAATACTTAATATATAATAAAATTCTTGTTTAAATTAGTACAAATCGCTCACTTATTTTTATGCAATTGTTTTAATGACCTTCAGCGTATCCAAAGTAACAGTCACCATTTAATCCACATTTACTAGATGAAAAGCACACTAGAGCATAGTAGGAGTGAGTTTGGACACAGGCCCAGACACCCAGTTGGAGTTGGACTAGGTGTTAATAAGACTTGGTTCAATAATTAAAGTGTTACTGCAATGCAAGACCAGTTCACTTCAAACTGCACCCTTTAAATCCCCAAATGTTGTCAAGGTCTAGGGCAAGCAGGGAGCTGCTTCGCAAATTATCACTAACATCACTCTAAATAACCCACACAGAAAGACCACAATAAACAAATCACAGTCCCTCACTGGGCTTTTCTTAATGAGTTTTTCTAGTTGTATCTAATTAACCGATAACTGGTGCTGACTTCCATTCCTGTGTGCTTTACACACTACCCCTCCATTCCTGTGTGCTTAACACACTACCCCTCCATTCCTGTGTGCTTAACACACTACCCCTC
>JAYDZG010000010.1:3809630-3826159 GCA_034509265.1 Microcambeva bendego | reverse complement strand
CTTCCATTCCTGTGTGCTTAACACACTACCCCTCCATTCCTGTGTGCTTAACACACTACCCCTTCTACACGTGTGCTTAACACACTACCCCTTCTACACGTGTGCGGTAGCCACTGCTTTTTTTTCACCAGCACAAAGCAGTTCATATTGAGCAACAGGGCAACAAATACTTACCCACAGATGAGTTGATCATTGTCCAGAGATTTGAACTTGTGATGTCAGCTTTTGACTAACAAGTTTTACCGCTGCACCATATATTAAGATTATTTAAGGTAAGAAGTGAGTCTGTGGTGTATAAGAGTGAAATTATGTGGTTAAGTGGTCATCCTAATTGAATTTAAGTACACCATCAGAGCACATCACTTGTGTGTTTGTCAAAAAATGATAAACAGTTTCTTTGGTTTGTTTGAATGCTTGGAAACACGAACACTTTTATAGCAGCATGTACACAAACATTGTATCATACCAACAAAAGCATTTATCTGTTTCTGTTCTGTTAAAGTGGTTTGTGTTCTGTATTTTTGTAGTGTTAGTGCAGAGGTGATTGTAAGGGGGAGGCATTTGTAAAAAATGCTTCAAACTTATGCAAAATAGTTTGCAAAAATACTGCAATTACTGCTTCTGGTGTCCATACTAATTAGCAGTGAGTATGAAGCTAGGAATTTCACTGTGTGCCTTTCTGGTGTCTCAAATGTCTATGAGCTATAAATAAAACTCTTCACATGTACAAAGCAAAAATATAATAAGAAGCCGTGTCGGCTAATTAGTCAAACCATGTTTAAATAACTTGACTACTAATTAAAACCAGATTTAAAAAAGAGTGGCTCCCATAAAGATGAGAGGAAACGTGGGTCTTGATTTTGGCAATTAATTGTTTGGAATATTATGGAAGCTGTGTCATTTTAAATAGATTCACTAGCGGTTACCATGTATTCACTGGTTAAATGCAATTATCTAAAGTTGGCCGCCTAAAGAAGAACTCAGAAGTGAACCCCAGACCTAAAAAGTCCCAGTAACGAACATTCTAACCAGGGATTCACACATGAATGGAAAGTGGAGGTAAGGTTTTGATGCTCAGCAGCCAATAGAGACATTACAGAGAGTGAGTCATCTTTTCATCTGAGATTTTGAGATTCGCTTTTACCAACAGAGATAATTAAACCAACAATCCACACATGTATACAAGTGGAAAAACTTGAATGGAGAGACATGGTTTTTATTGTACAGAACAATGAAATTTTGTTCATATATCCCAGCTTGTTTGGAAGCTGGGGTCAGAGCGCAGGGTCAGCAACTGGAGCAAAGAGGATTGGGTAACGTTGCTCAAGGGCCCAAAAATAACTACATGGCAGACCTGGGATTTGAACTCTTAACCTTTCAGGTAACTGTCCAAAACTACTCACAGAGCCACCACTGTCCATGATTTTACTGTGTAGGGATTCTTATACTAGAACACACACACACCTAAAGGCCAAATCAGTGTCTCCAATTAACCTGGCTGCATGTTTTTGTACTGTGTGTAGATTTGTGTGTTCTCCCTGTGACTGCATGGGTTTCTTTCGAGAGCTCTGGTTTTCTCCCAGATAGGACCCAGATCGCCCAACCATGGGATCAAACCCAGAACCTTCTTGCTGTGAGGCGACAGTGCTACCCCAAACCAAAACAGACCAGAATAAATTTAAAAGCTACAGTGACTCTGTGGCACCAAGACGGCCCGCTCAGCCACCATGACACTTTCTGCATTAACATAAAAGCCATCTGATTTGCATCGATACAAGGCGGCTTGTGTGCAGCCCCTGAGAGTGTGTGGGTGTTACACTTTCTACTCATGAAAATCTCCCCTCCAGCTGTTCTAGCCAACCATTCAGGCTGATTTACTCCATCGGCAGTAGCATTAGCACCATTTCCACCAATTCCAGATTACACTGACGACAGTTACTGCTGATCTCATTTTAGCTTAAAAAATATCCTCTTCCGTCGCCCACATGCCGCTAAGCCAGCTCCATGGTGACAGCACAGAGGTGCCGATCCGAAGCCGGATGTCCGTGTTGGTGGTAGCCGTCGGAATGAAGCCGACTCTGGAGTTTGAGCTGTAGCCTGCAGTCCATCACAAACACGTGTGCTAGGATTTCATCTCCAAAGCTGTTTACTATAACACGAGCGGCACATCATCTACTTGGCTGACAAGCAGCCATCTGTAGGAGTGCGATGTGAAAAAATCGTAGCCGGCGAAGACGGGATAAAAACCCAGAGTCCCCGTGTTATCTATTAGACAGGAGAACAGTCTGGGTCTCAGTCTCGCCTGCCACAGCCTTATCTGACTTACAGATCCCGAACCTTCCATCTCAATCTGTCTGCTCGTTCGGCCTAAAAAGAAAATACTATGTGGAAAGTGATGGAGAAAAGCTGAAAAGAACAGCTCACAGAATGGCTGGGCAAAAGGGCCAAAGATTAGAAGAGGGCCTAAAGTATTGTTTCTAAATTTAGAAGCTTGGAATGTGAATACTTTCGGCTACTCCCATTAGGATTCTCCACAGCATATCGCGATCCCCAAAACTGATTTAACATGATTTTTACACCAGATGCCCTTCCTGACGCAACTCTCCTATTTATCCTGGCTTGGGACCGGCACTTCAATGCACCGCTTTATGCATCCTAGTGGATAGGTACCTGTAGGACAAGTCAGTGTCTCCAATCAACCTGGATGCATGTTTTGTACTCTGGGATGAACCTGGAAGACCTGGAGGAAACGTATGAGGGAGAACATGCTAACTCCACACAGAAAGAACCCAGATCACCCCACCAGGGGATCTAACCCAGGACCTTCTCACTGTGAAGTGATGGTGCTTCACACTAAGCCACCGTGTTGCCTAAAAAAAACAATCCATGAAAGAGTAAAAAAAAAATCATTTTATAATTGTAGCTAAAATTAATTGTTTTTTTTCATGCAGCACATACCATGTTTCTTTCCCTGGAGCAGCTTTATGACCTCCCAGAGAGAAGAAATTATTCAGCTCCCATTTAAGAACTTAAATCCAAATCTAATAGGTTATTTAACTAAGTTTTTTTTGTATTGCAAGGTTGCTAAATGATACTCAATTTTGTGCCACATTAAAAACTAATTATTTATCGTAATTATTCTTGCTAAGCTTTGTGCATTTTATTTCTGTAAAGCTAAAGACAGAATGAGTTTTAATCAACAGTTGAATAAAACTTACCGAGTGCTCACTGCTTTCTTTGAACAAAGGACAAAGTCATAAAACAGAATTAGTTCATTTTTTCACTTTTATATTTTGGTCAGAAAAGGTGTGGCAAGGCAGCCTCACATCAAGTATGTCCTGAGTTTGATCCCCGGGTGGGCCGGTACGGGTCCTTCCTGTGTGGCGTTTGCTTGTTTTTGGACTGTGGGAGAACACCCATGCAGGCACAAGGAAAACATGCAGTCCTATAGAATTGTCCTATAGGTACCTAGTAGCCACTAGGATGGGAGGATTGTGTCAGGATGGCGTCCGGCATACAAACTATTCCAAATCAATAATGTGGATCCCGATCCTCTGTGGGGAGTAGCCGAAAGAAAATATTGTGACTGGAAGCATTGAGGGTGGGAAAAGCTAAAATTGGTCGTGTCTCTCATTTTCAACTCTTTGGACACTAAAAAAGGAAGCTTTAAAAAGAAGATTTTTAAGCAGTGATGATTTGCTGATGGCATTAAACTAGAACTGTAGAAAAGTGATGGAATTTGTTGTAGAAGTGCTTAGTTGTAGTCAAAGTTTTCACATTTGTGCTGAATCAAATGCTAGAAATAAAAGCTTATGCCCCGAACATTTTAACGAGTTATGAATCAACCCTAATGGCCTGCACAGATTCTTGACCAGTGAACTATTGGATACATTGGAACATCAAAGCTGAGCCAGGCCTTCTTATCAAACATCATTGTAGAGACTAAACATGATGGACTAAAATGATGTTTGGTAAGAAGGCCTGGCTCAGCTTTGATGTTCCGATTTATCCATCATTGATGCTCAAAAAAGCCTGGGAGTTGCAAGGAAGGAGCAACTCAGTGTTAATACCAGTGAAATGTTTAATATGTCCATACTGACTATACAGTGTATAAGGCTGAACTTATTTTCTTTGAGCTGGTCCCGTAAGGGTCACCACATGAGTTTAGGGATTTGTGATTTATTGATTTGGCCTTCCAAACACAACCCTAAAACAACAAAACCCTATTTATCCAGACCCTACAATGCACTGGTTTCTGCATCCTAGCGGATAGGAACCTACAGAACAATTCCTTCTTTCATTCACAGTTTCTGGACTGTGGGAGGAAACCCACAGAGAAACAGGGAGAACATGCAAACTCCATCCAGAAAGGACCCGGACATTCCTGCCAGGGGATCAAACCCAGGAAAGTCAGTGCTACACAGTGAGCCAACGTGCCACCCACAGAGCATGATGTTGAGTAGTTCTGAGTGAACACACTGGCCCACACAAAGCCTTGACCCTGACCTCTTCCACCATCAACACTTTTGAATGTTTGCTCCATGATTAATTCTGTATCTCTACATTCGAGAGTTAGTTAAGTGTTCAAAACAAGCTGAAAATCAAACCTCTTCAGGCACATTATTAAATCCTGCAGGTTTTAATAATATCTCCCACCCTCACGACTCTACTCTCAAGCTTAACCTTAATCCTGCTGTATAGCACTAGCAAATGGCATTCACCTCTCTGGATTTCATATAGTATTCACCCTTCATCAGCATTTCATCCCCTGGATTCTTGTTCCCTCGTTCCTCCTCTTGTCCTTTTTGTTCTCTTTAAAGTGCATTAGCATTCACATTGTCGGTCACACGTCCAAACATGCAGCCATTCAATCAAAGTAACTCACCAGTCAACATGACAGGAAGCTCAGTCTCAAGATTACAGAGGAAGACAGACCATAAGAGACTCAAACGTCTGATCTGGAATTTTATTCTCATATAACAGCAACTTCTGAAAGTCCTGGATTATTAGTTAAACTATTTTGCAGGAACACACATTTGTCATTACTTTGGAAACATTGGTGAACAAATCACAGTCAATGGACAGTGGTAGCTCTGGTTAAGGTACTGGTTAATTGGAAGGTTACTGGAATGATGCCGGTTTGTCTTCATTCACTTGCAACGTATTTGGTCACAGTTGTAAAACACTTGGGTTAAAATTATTTGCTAAATGTGCAAATTAAGAATTTAAACATTATTGTCTTTTGCCACCAATGTGTCATTTGTGTCTCATATTTTCCTCTTATTTAGTCATTGAGTTCTAGGCCCCTGCAGTGTAGGTCTTGTGCATTGGTCCAGTCAATCATCCAAGCACCCAGTGAGATAACTTTTAACTTTTCTGTTAGAAATTAAAACTAGTGGCATCATATTTTATACAGAGATCCATGTTTATTATGGGCAGATGTAGTGGTTAAGGTGCTGGACTAGTAGTTGAAAGGTCACTGGTGAAAGCCCCACCACAGCAAGGTTGCCATTGTTTGATCTGAGAGAAATTAGGACCTTCCTGCATAGCAGAGTTCTGACTGCCACTCTTTTCAAAACGTCCTTTGCCCAAAGCTCTACCTATTAGACTACCGCATTTCCCAAACTAGGCTAACACAGTCCCAGAAGAGCTTTTATGGGAAAAAGTTAAATACATGTCCTTGAAATACCTAAGTTTGAACAGGCAATCTGACCTCGGCATTCAAGCTGTAGCTTCTACTCATTTTATGCTTCAGGATGTATTGAGCTGATAAGGAAATGTGTGACTTTGAGGTGGTTTTATACACATCCTCACCCCTGTGCTTCTTAATGTGCTTGCGTGACTTGTTTTGATTATTCCTTTGACTTTGTGATGTTCTTTGGACACACCGATATAGTTTAGATATTTTAGATATGACAGCCCGTTAATGTTTGTGCAGCATTTAAGAACTGATGGTTTACACATTTCATATACAGTTTAATAATGAATGAATAAAAGAAAGTTTTATGGCACAAACCTGTCAGGGAAAAAAACGGCTTTTAACAGATCCGGTCTGTAGAATATAAAAAGATCTCACTGTGGCACATCAAATGTAATGTGATGCTTAGTCGGCTGTCTGTCAGATTAAAAAGCTGCTTATGCACTAATGGCAAATAAACCGCTCTTTTCACAATCCCTGGGCAGACAGGCAATTCAGAAATATTGCATTTCTATACAAAAGCGGTCAAAAGCGATGGGTCAGACAGCAGCTGACGGCTAATAGGAGCTGACAGAGCTGGACAAATCCCATTGTGCATGATTTGTACGTCTATTTAAGAGGAAATGCCCTGGAAACAAACAGAAGCATGCAAGAATGACTGTGCCTGTGTCGGCATGTAGAAAACGTAAGTCTTTTAGTTTTGAGTCTATCATTACGATATCTAATGAGGCAACGCGTGGCAAAGCACGAGATAAATAGCACAGAGAAGCAGCTCATAGAAAAGCACAAGCTGCTTCTGGCCATTAAGTCTTGAGCTGAAGCTGAAGCAGAGCCTCGAACATGACAGCCCAGGCTATTTTATGCAGGTCTGCATTTCAGATGTTTCGAGTTTTAGCACAGCTTGCTTTTCCCTGCTCTAACACACCTGATCCAACTTTGCTTAATTGCTTGTGCCTTGATGAGCTGAATCTGACGTGCTGAAGAAGAAAAAAAAATACTCGACAGGATGTCTAGCTACATATGGTGCGACCTGGAATTCCCTTACACTTCAAGCTCCAACACTGCCCTTCTGTTCAGCTTTGATCAAGGACTACGATCCATCCACTACTGACTATTTAATCCAGCAGTGCATTCACACCAGTCAGTGTTGCAGGAACATTTGGAGGACGGCAACATTTAGTATCTTACATATATGGATGGATGAAGTCACAAATACACACATGGATGAATGGTCCTTTCTGTGTGGCGTTCCCCCCATGTCTGTGTGGGTTTTTTGCTTGGTGCGCCAGTTTCCTCTCACAGTCTAAAAACATGCAGGTAAGTTATCCAGAGACACTGAATTGTTCTATAGGTAATTGAACACTAGGAAGCATAAACCAGTGCATTGGAGCGCCGTTCCCGGGCCCAGATAAATAAGCAGGGTTGTGTCAGGAAGGGCATCTGGCATGAAAAATACGCCAAATCAATCATTTACATGATAATATATCGGATCATGATCTGCTCTGGCGACTTCTAACAGGAGCAGCCAAAAGAAGAAACAGAGAAAAAAAAACAGTGGAATAAAATATGTGAAGCAAAATCATGCACTTGATTGTCAATTCTTTTAACCCTCATATTCAGGAAAGACCACTGGTACATGCACATTAGTGGGTAATTGTTGAGAATGTGATGGTGTGGGGACGTTTCACGGTCTCTTTTAGCTCTCTAATCTACTCCAAAAAATCCCAACCTATTCCCACACCAAATATCCAACTTAAGCACCTTAATCCCCAGCTTCTCACATTTCGTATTGTGTGTAAGGGTAAAGTAGGACCAGAGGTGTGTAAATAAAACCCAGACCGGAACAGAACAGAAACATGAAGAGTAATAAGAAGCTAGGGCCATTCAATTACATGTGAAGGTTAGAATAAATGCACTTCCGCTCTCCAGTGAGACTTTCTTTTATAGAAAAGGGACTTTGGGCATAGAGGGCAACCTGGGATGCAAGGCTGTGTGTGACTGGTATACTGGATGAGTTCTAAACCTTTCACACACAAAACCAAGGAAAATACTGTGGAACCTTTATATATAATGTCTCATCTTGGTGTAATTTGACAGACAGCATTCCCACATGTTTTACTCTGTTAGATGAGAGAGATAGATCCTATTAGTATTTTAATTTTAAGAAAATAATTTAGTTTTGTACAGGAAATGCACAAAGCTGCTTCTTTAAGTGAATAGTATTGGCTGCTCCCGTCAGGGGTCATCACAGTAGATCGTAGTCTGTATTACTGTAGTAATACACTCTTCCCATGACGCGATAACATACTGGATTCTTACAACTATTTTTTAAATCAAAACCAAATTAAAGACAATATATGACAAATTTTCCTTTTATTTTTTCATTATAAATAAAATACTGTATTTGCGACTCTCTTTTAGTTATAATGACTGCCCTTTTATTTCTGAGGTACGTACAAACTACGCGAAACAATTTTGAATTAAGCCCAATTTGGCAACTTGGTGAAAAGCAGCAGCGTCCTCTGCTGTTTATAGTGAACCTCGAATACCTATTTGAATCATGCCTCATGTAAATCAATTCTTAACTGGCCTGTGGTGAATCAATACATCCCTACACATTTGACATAGTTTTTACTCTGAATGCTCTTCCTGATGCAACCCTTCTATTTATCCAGGCTTGGGACTGGCACTACAATGCACTGGCTTATGCATCATGGTAACACTAGGTTTTGAACTGGGGAGTTCAGATTCTCTGTGCTGATGGGCTAGCAAAAATCCACTGGGCCCTATCCAGCTGCTTCTTTAAAGAAGAAATATAAAATCTTCTTTTTGTCTTTCGGTCAGTCAAATGCGAGCTCATATGCGGATCAGCTTTGTGATCCACTCTCAACATGTTATCCCCCGACTCTGTGAAGTCGCAAACATTTAGCCAGCAGAGGAACTAGCATCAGTTATGAGGATTTCCCTTCCGACAACCTCAAAGCCTTAAAACCTTCAATTGTTCATGTAGATGCCCAGTCTAATGGGTAGCAGAGATCACAGCTCCGGTGTGCCAGCGTTTTACCGCCATCCTTAAATATGTGATTATTATTTTGAGAGTGTGTTAAAACCTTTTGTGGTGCATCTGTCTGTGGACATTTTTTCGTTCATTGATGGCAGTAGCAGATTATTGAATTGATTGTTTAGATAGATGCACACCGACATGTTCACTTAAACCTAGAGGCAGAATCTATGGATCAAGCAAGTCTTGGGTGGTGCTTTGTAGAACCCAGTTTAACAGCAACACCACTGTACAATCAAATTAGATTAGTTTTCTTCATCATGGCCTTTGAATTTTCTTTTCGGCAGAGGATTGGAATTCTGCACAATGACTTCAAATGTAATCTCTCCAGAGATTAAAACCCTCCCACCACTCTATCTCACAATCTCCTGCTGCCCCCAGCCTCACTGCTGTTCCAATATATCACTTATTACCATCTTATCAAACACAGAAATACTGTTATCTCCCCGTCTACTGACTGAATCCCAATCAATTCCAAGCACACGGCTTTATATACAAGGCCGAGATTTAAAAGTTCTCATTCTGATCGGAACACGGAGCCTAATCGGTCAGAAAGATGAGCTCAATCTAATCAACAGCGCAATCCTTGCTGCATGTTAACAAGGACTTCCAGGCTGAATCATTTTCTCGTCCTGAATCAACACTAAATTATGAATTTGGAGAGAAAGTCGTCATCATGCAGTTGTAATAACATGGGCGAGAGATTCCCAGGGTTCATGTTCACCTCGGATGATCTGAAAACATCATTTGGCTGTTGACAGAATAAGATTGAAGTGCACATCAATCCGGAACATCTAGCTAAAGCACTCGGCTCTGATTTTAGTCATTTCCTTTCTATACGTACTCAACCAGACCGAGCACAAGGCTTTATTTAAAGAGAGACACAAAGATACAGATACAGTCTCCAGAACACAAAACACTGTTATTAGACCACTTTAGGCGCACACACGGCTGAATGCTTCGGGCTTTTCCATGCGTTAAAGGGTGAAAAGAGGTACTCGACTTACCTCAGTCTCAGAACCATGTTCACAACCCCATGAGTGTTCGAGATTTTTTCCAGCGGTTGAATCTTAACAAGGGGAGAAAATGCAGCTGGTTAGCACATTTCCAAATTGATTTACCTTCCTTGAGGTGTTTAATTTCTTCTTGACATTTACATTGTGTAGCAGAAATAAGTGGTTCATTGAAAATCTCATTGCATTTGATGAAATTCCCCCAAAACCCAAAATTTATAAAAATATTATGATCATTGAGACACAATAGTTTTTGAAAGGTTAATGCATTTTTTGTGGAGCATGTTGCACTGATATTTGCAATGTACAAACACTTGTAAATGACTTTTTCTTCTTCTTGGATTGGAACACATACTTTGCCCGAATACACATTTATTTGTAGATAATAATTCCAAACTTGTCATAATAAAGACCATGTTAAAAGGCAACTGTTAAAAACATCCTGGTTAGTTTGTGCCACAATTATAAAAATAATGTTATCAAGTCAATATTGACAGTATAAAATATTTAAGGATTAAATAATGAGAATTGAAGGAGTCCAGTAACATTGTTTTATTAAAAAAGCATGGATTTTATACTTAAGCTGATTTTGTGTATTATTGTTTTGTTTTCCACACTGTGATAAATGTGCCATCACAGAAGCAATCAGAATGAAGCCAATTACTTTTTCACAGAACAGTATGGTTAATAATTTATTGATCTGATATTAATTGACCAAGCCTTAATGCAGCGGCTCCGTCTCATTAATGGGAAAATTGTATTTAAAAAAAGATGATTATGTAATTTTCCACCAGACTCATTTTATTTCACTCCCAAAGTCATCGTGCTGGGAACACTGAACCGAATCCGTGGCTTGTACCTTGTGGGCCAAAGTGCTATATTCTTCTAACACCAATTGTCACACACTCAAATAACTTTGATGGCTGATATTGAGAAACAAAGTTAAACATGATCAGTCCTTAACGTCGGAATATGTATAAAAGCACTGTCCAAATGTATTAGTAGCTTTGATTCATTAGGAAGGTCGGACTGTATTCTGATCTTGTTTTTAAATGAAATCTTCCCATCATGTAATTTAGGATCATGTGCAACACTGGTTGGGGATCATCCACTCATTTACCTAATGCTAATTTATAGTAGACAGCTCACTTATATGTTGCCATGATTTGGAGATGTGGGAGGTATTTCAAAGCGCAAGCAGAACCGTTACCTTCAGTCACTAGCAAGTCTCCAGGACTTAATTTATTAGGATTTTAACGTCACGTTTTATACCTTGCTAACATTTATGACTGGGCAGGCAAGTACTATTTACAGAGTCAGTCACAAACACTTTTTTTTATTTGTAATTCCCCTCACTTGCATGTTTTTGAACTGTTGGAAAAAAACAGAGCTTTTTGAGGACAGGACAAGGCCAATGTGCAGACTCCAAACGCTCCACCTAGGAATTGAACCTAGGACCTTCTAGCTGTGAGAAGACCCAAAAAGCCTTTAGGACTACTAACATTTAGCACGTCAACTACTTGCTTTCTATAGTGGGAGCTTTATCTTTCCCATCAATGTAGAGGAATTAAGATTTAATTTGATTAGCAGAACTGAATTTATTAAGAAGTGATGGGTGATTAGCATGTCTACACCTTTCTCATGTCTATAAACAACTCTTAGTATGACATTCTTATCATTGTTGAAGTAACTATTGGGTCTTCACTGTCTTAAAGTGGCTAATATTCAAAGACACAGACCACCAGTGCCTGGTGGTAAGGGACCCCAGGACTGGGATTGTGCAACACCCACTCTATCAGATTAACAATTGTGTACTTAATTATCAGGTACCAAAATCATTTGAATCATTATTGACAGACAAAAATAACACGTAATTATGTTTTGTTTTTGGTGAGAACACAAAGCTTCCAATCATGCTTGAGTACATTCATTAAAAAAAACACTTCCCAGCTCCAATGATCTCACACTGGTCAAAAATGCTTGAGAACCAAATGCATAAGATCAAGTTACACTCTACAATGTTCAGATTCAAGTGTTTACCAGGAAATCTCTGTTGCTTAGCAGCAGTTGCTGCTAGAGGCTTAGTGGAGATAATTGTGGATCTTTCACTTAATTACAGCATCACAAAAAGCTAAATAAGTAAATTTAAGACTACACTGTACTAAATGTAGCTTCCAGATGTCAGTTTAGCACTTCTTACTGAACTGTCCACCATCACAAAATAACTTGCTGATCAGTTCTTCAATGCCAGTTTTTCCATTTCCATTTGCTGTTAAATATTTCCAGCTATTTGTCACATGAATGCAGTAAGACAAAAGTGAGGGTTCTTCACAAAGATTCTGTCCTTTTATTAAGAACTTTAAAACAAATGACATCACTTTTTTTACACCGTGTTTGTCCCAGCATCATACCATTGTAATGGCATCAGTAAAAAAGGTTGTTCATATAGGGGCGGGACTAAGACTGATAGAGTTTCTCTCTCTCATAACTGGTGGAGTTGATTAGTTTATTGCTAGTGCCTGCACAGAGTGAAAAGTGCATTGAACAGGGTGTGTCTCTCTCTCGTTAAGTGCAGGTGGAATAAATCCATACTTCCTGCTACCCACGTGCTGAAGGGCGAGTAATTAAGCCTTGCTCTTCTCTATCAGAGCAGGAGTTGGAATTGTTGGAAGGAAGAATGACACTATAGGGTAAATGGATGTGCTTAATCAAGAGAAATTGGAGCGTTTAAAAAGGTGGAGCTAAATTCAGACTCTGCACTCTCAGACATGATTAATAATGACTCCTCACTCCCTTCCTTCCAAGCTAAAAAAAAAAAAAAAAAAAAAAAAAAAAAAAAAGGTTTTTGGCATTTAATGGACGTTTGTATCCGAAGCAACTACCGGCTCTGTAAAAGTACAGTATAAGTACAGTACACTATAAAAGTACAGTATAAGATAATGAGGGTTAATATTGGGCTTAAGAGCCCAATAATGGCATTCTGGCAGCCTTATACCAGTGTTTTTTATCCAATACCTTATCCATTAGGCTACAGCTATTCTAGAAGACAATATATAATCAATAATAAACAGAGCGAGGAACCCAGCAAACAATGTTAAATAAAAATAAGTCGATGAGATTGAGACAAACTGACTCATCGGTAGCTCCATGCTTAATAACCAATGAACCTCAAGAGGAGTGACATTTTTTTAAAAGTAAAACACTCCTACATGCGTCCTCTTATAGAACAGGACACAGCATTCTTCAAACGAAACACAGTCTGGCTCACCTGGGGATGCTGAATGGACAAGTCTTCTATCGGAATATTGTTCGCATTCACTTCACCCTGCAGAACAAATGAGACACAAGCAAAAATGGCAAATATCTTTTAATAAGCGGTTAGAAGCTTTTATTTCGATTGTTCCTGGCTCATTATTAATAAATCCAGTAAGAGAAAAAATATTGAATACAGTGTTTGTTCTTTCTTTAGATACACACTGCATATAGTCACCGATAACCACAACTTTAAAACCTGTTCAATGTTACGTTGGTCCACATGAATCCACATGAGCTTTGAGCTGATGAGCCATGAACTCCACAAGATCTCGAAGTGTCCTGTGGTATCTGGCACCAAGTCATTAGCAGCAGGTTCTTTAAGTCCTTAAAATCTGTTACGTGGGACGTCCATGGATAGAGATCGTTTATTCTGCACAACCCACAGATGCTTAATTGGATTGAGATCTTGGGAATTTGGAGGCCAAGTGAACACTGAGAAAGTCTTTGCTTTGTTTTTGTTTTGCAGTAGAGCGAATAATCCTGATAATAAGGTCAATCACCATTAGGGAATATCACTGTCAAAGAATTGTGCTTAGTCTACTACAGTGTTTAGGCTGAAGTACAACTTACTTTAGTTTGGTAGCTGGCTTATGTCACTTTACCTTTTCAGATTTTGATATTGAGTACCAATATATTTATTTTATGATATTTTTATTCAGTGATTTACCCTTCAACTTTGTGTTTAATGTTTTTAGTCAATTCATATTCATAAATTCTATTCATATAATTTTCACTTAGTGTTTAATGTTTACTACTGCACCATGTGACTGAGAGTAATGTAATGTCCATCCTCTGTATGTCATGTGGCTTGGTGGGTAGCACTGTAGCCTCACAGCAAGAAATTCCTGGGTTCCATCCCCAGACGGTCTGATCCTGGTCTGTAAAGTTTGCATGTTCCACAACCATAGATAAACCAGTGCTATTGTACTGGTCCCAAGCCAGGATAAATAGGAGGATTGTGTCAAGAAGCTCCCGATGTAAAAACTATGCCAAATGTATAATGTGCTTCTAACATAGAAACTGACTTCCACATCCATAGTCCATCCTTGAACCATTAGATGATTCAAAAAAGATATTGTTGCTCCATAGTCCAGTTCTGATGCTTGACTGAGCCTGGGGCACGCATGACCCCATCACTGGTTCATTGAGTGTTCTTCCTTGGACCACTTTTGGCAGGTACTAACCAGAAGTACTCACAAAGCCCTTTTGGAGATGCTCTGATCAAGTCATCTAGACATCACACACTACTGGAATAATTCTGATCCTTAAACCTGAGCTCATTTTTTGTGCTACAGATACAAAAACTGACTGCTCCCTCGGAGCCTAAAACCGCCCCATAACGGGTGCCATCGTAACCATTAATGAATCATATTTACTTCACCTGCCAGTAGTTTTAATGTTGTGTCTGATTGGAGATGATATGTAGTTTATCAGATCAGCACAGCGTCCTCCTGATGGTTGTAATTACATTATAAAACACTGCGTGAGTGGATAATTAAAAAGGGTCATAACCAAATGTGTTCAGAGAGACCGCTCGTCTATTTGCACATTCATAACGGCCAAAATCAGCATTTTGCATTCCAAACACTTTTAATAAACCCTAATTCATAGCCCTGCCAAGTTCACTTTTAATGGTTAGAAACAAACCTGTGTATAAACAGAATAAAGAGCCACTTACGTCCTCGTTTTCGTCTTTGACCCTCCGCGACTGAAAAGCAATTAAGAGACAGGATTATATTATGTTCCCTTTCTGCCGCAAAGTATGATCGACAGCTGTAGCTGTTTGTGTAGGAATGTAATCAGCACTGGCTCATTTGCATTTTATGATAAACAATACACTGAAGCAATGCGTCTCCAACCTCATTAGCACATGCTGATTTACAGCTGTTTTTTAGTAAAGCATGGTTGTTTTTTATTTATTTATTTTTTGTTTTGGTGGTTCTATTTTTCCATAACTCTGATAGAGAGTTATTTATTTCACACGTACCGAAGAGAATAGCAAAGCCAAGAGATGTAGCTTCTTCTGGAGGCATCGAACATTGTCTGTCTGTATTAGGGAACCAGGGAGTTTTAGAACTGAAAACAAAATGATGCTGCTGATGAAATAATGATGTGGTCTTCTCCCGGCTTACTTGTTTATGAATGCACACATATACTATGGGAATGTTCTTGTGGCAGCATACATTTCCAGACAAGTTTTACACCTGATTACAGTAGACCCATGACTTATTAATTTATTTTTTCCGTTCTTCTATTTTTCCCATAAGAAATAATGTAAAAAGAATTCATCTGTGCCAGACTTCCCAACCCCCTAAAACTAATGACTTATATTGTTGTTTTGTTATAAATACAAGAATATTCACTTCTAAATCTTATAGAAGATAGATTACTGTAATAGACAATGCACATAAACACACATCACATTTCAGTACAGTATATGTGCTCTACCATACACCATCATACATTTCTTTTTTTCTTCACTACACTTTCTCCAAATAATATCGGAATGCATTGGAATACTGAAGCGTAAGAGCAACTTGAACTCTACTGAGTCTTAATTTACCCACCACAAGATATAACACAAAAGCAGGTGATATCCAAAGTATTAAGTGCGTCATACCATTATGAAACTAAGAGTGTAAAAGACTTGTGATTTGTATTATATTGTCCTACAAATATTTTGAATCCAAACCTGTTAAATTTCTCTCTTACTAGAAAGTCAGCTCGTATCGAATTCGTTATCGGCAACCCTGGCAACCTGTCCCGCTCCATATTCCACTTAAAGTTCTCTTACTGATGAATTCTTAACATGCTCTGGCACTGGTCTATTTATCTCAACTTCTACACCTTTACTGTCCCACACAATCTCTTAGGTCTTCTGACAGTGGTCTTTTGTCTGTGCCTAAATTCTGATTAGTTACTGCTGCTGGTAGATCATTCAGCATTATGGCACCCGAGCTATAGAATTTATTACCATGAAGTCTGTGCCTCAGCTAAAATCTCCCTTTTCCCTCAACACTTTTCTTTTCATTGGGTATTACAAAAGTGCTATCTGAATGCAATTTACCTTGATTACTTATTTACTACTCATTATTTATCGTAAGACATTGAGGCAGCAAGGTGGCTCAGTGTGAACCACTGTCTCCTCTCAGCAAGAAGGTCCTGGGTTCGATCAGCATCACAGGTTCTCTGTGTGCGGAGATCGCATGTTCTCCTGGTGCCTGTGAGGGTTCAGGCTTCCTCACACAGTCCAAGAACATGAAGCCAGGTTCATTGGTGATGGTGAATTGTTCTATAGGTTCTAGCCACTAGGATTCATAAACCAGTGCATTGAAGTGCCGGTCCCAACCCCATATAAACTGGGAGGAGAACCCTGATGGGAGCAGCCAATAGAAAAAAAAACCTGTCCGGCAATTGTAGCACAGTGGGTAAGGAACGGGTT
>JAYDZG010000010.1:3773263-3803099 GCA_034509265.1 Microcambeva bendego | reverse complement strand
TGCCAACTGGGAAAAGACCAGACTGAAAGTGGGTGGGGTATTTGACACTGTGTAAGGACACTAGTTAGCCACCTAAGGCCTGGACAGTAGTGGAGGAATGCATCCTGGCCTCACATGGGAAATCAGAAGAAGTCAGTTGACTGCAGCTGTGTCAGAAAAGGAGGAGATGTAATGCCAGGAGTAGGGACCTCATAAGCTGTGCCAAACTGGGAGAAAATAAACACACAAAAAATACTGGACTAGGTACTGTTGGACCCATGTGCAAAGTCTTTAAACTAAACTAAATATAAAAGTATTATAATTATGATATTGAATATTGGACCATTATTGCATAATACTTGGCTATAATGACAACACAGATATGATTCTAATTCACTAAACATAAAAACATCATGTTTTAAATGTAAATAGTAATTTACATGTCAACAATAAATCCAGAATTCTAAACCTACCCCAGCATCAGTTTTTATTCAACTATTATACTCACAAATGTTCCCTACTAAAAATGCACAAAGAATCAAAGCCTAAAAGCACAGAAATGTCATCATTCATGGTGAAAAAATACTGTGAGCTCCCGAGTGGAACATCACTCACCTTATTATCTGGAGATTTCAAATTTAATCCCCTACAATGCCAAAATTATATGTGTGTAAAAGTTTAAAAGCCTTATCAGCTCTGCTCGCCCTGGGGATGTGGGATGACATTCTGGTCTTCCACTCAGTCAAAGCCCCCCGGCCGATTATGAGACTAAACAAAGAGCATATCTGCCCCCTGTTGGCCAAGCAGCATCACAACCACAGCGTGAGCTAAAAGGGGCTTAAACAGTCATGATCAGCATGACCTGAACAAATAATGGTTAACCGAAATGTCACAGGAAAATCAATTCATCCCTCGAAATATCAGCACAAAACTTGTCTCAGCGATCTGTGATGTGAAGACTGACCAGTGAAAAGTTCACGGCATTTTTTACCCTTGTTTTTTATCCGTATATTGTCTCACTGCTTCGAAAGGTCAGCAGACCAGTAGATATTTAATTTTTGCAGGCTTTAGTAAGGATTACAAGTGGAATTGTGCACTTCATCCCTGCACATCAAACTAAGATACACTGGCTTTGTTAAAGCCAGAGAAATTGAACTGTACTGAAAAAGAATGGGATCAGATGTCGGAGGTACTCGGGTCCCGGAATTCTCACTCGCTATATCAATGCTGCTTCTTTTAAACGACAGCTATTAAGCTAATTCATCATTTAGAACGGTGAGAACTGCCCATACTGCAGATTTAGATTTGGTCTTTGCACATATTTAATTGGTACAGGCCAATAATGATGGTGTGTTTGATACATCCAGACAACCCTGGTTGGTTTCAGATCCTATTTTCTGACCTGATCCTCTGATTATTTTTTCCATGACCATGTGTGTTATTAGCTGTGGGAAGCCAGATGTGACCTTGTAACGAGAATACACACTGACAGAACAAGAATGAAGGTAGAGACTGGAAAGGATTTTCCGATGTAATGATTTGTCTCTTCGAACCAAGATCAGAACTGAACAGACTCTGGTCTTCTCTGTGATTCTTTTTGGATGTAATAGCTGGACTAAAAAGATGGTACATGATGAATTTCGACATAAAAATGGATGCTATACAGAATCAAACCAAACCACTCACTTGCTGTCCAGATGAGCCCACTGAAGCTTATTTTGGACACATTATTAAAGGAAGAAATGGGTTTTTTTTAAAGACTACACTTGGAAGAGTTGACTTCAGGGGGGAAAAAAACTATACACTCGACACAGCAAGACTGCTCTGGCTTCGATCCCCAGCTGGAGCAGTCCGGGTCATTTCTGTGTAGAGTTCACATGTTCTCCCCATGTGTGAGGGCTTCCTCCGAGAGCTACGGTTTCCTACCACAGTCAAACATGCAGCCAGGCTTACTGGAGACACCAAATTGTCATATACATATGTAGCCAGTAGGATAAACAAACCAGGGAATTGTCCCAAGCCCAGGTAATTAGGGAGGGTTGAGTTATTTATGTCGTTGTCATTAATGGGGAACTATGCAATTACCTTAATGTAAGCAGCCAAAAAAAAGTAGTAAGTTATTATTATTGTAATTAATATTATCATCATCATCATTATTATGATCGATAAAATGGGTAGAGTACAGAAAATAATACAGGAAATGAGAAGTTAGCTCAGTTTAGATGCCAGAAGGTTTCCAGTGTTGGCCCTCAACTCACAACTGTGCTTTATTCATTCTAATTTGTACGCCGCTTTGGATAAAACGTCCACTAAATGCTGTGAAAGTGAAGGAAATCATTCAGAATTATGTGTAAACAAATCAATAGTCAGTCAGAGGAAGTGTGCTTGGCAAAATGATGGAAGATTAGTGACGCCTCTCTCTTACTCAGAGTAAGAA
This sequence comes from Microcambeva bendego, assembly GCA_034509265.1. Lineage (NCBI taxonomy): Eukaryota > Metazoa > Chordata > Actinopteri > Siluriformes > Trichomycteridae > Microcambeva > Microcambeva bendego. The sequence continues at coordinate 3,800,683 of JAYDZG010000010.1, read as the reverse complement.
AAGATAGCAAGGGAACAGAAATTCAGACAGACAAGGGAAGCTCGTTCCACCACTTGGGTGCGAGTACAGAAGAGCCTTGATGCTCGACTTGGAACTTCCACCCAGGACTCGACAAAGACAAGTGAGACTAGTGGCTCGGAGGTTGCATGGTACAGAGCGGGATTTAATTAGACCCTGGAGGTACCTTGGTGCTATTCCATTTATGGCTTTGTGGGTGAGCATCAGTGTTTTAATCTGAACTTGTGCAGCTATAGGAAGAGGAGAATGCAGCAGAAGGGTGATATGTCAGAATTTAGGTTAGTTAGGCTCCAATATATCATCCGGTCATGTTTACATAGTATGTTAGTTACTAAAAGGCTGTTAGTAAGAGTCATTAAATAATTTATTTGTTTGTCAACTATCATCAATTCTTCTCTGATGGGTTATATGATAATACCACACTATCATATAAAACAGTGATTAATTTCCTCTCTCACTCGCTCACTTTCTTAACCGCTTTTCCAATCAGAGTTGGAACGCCAGTCCATCACTGAGCAGACACTCACACATTCCACTGTTAGGCAAATCACTGTCTTGTCTAAACCTGCCTGCATGTTTCTGGACTGTGTGAGGAAACCATAGCTCACAGAGGAAACCCACACAGACACAGGGAGAACGTGCAAACTACACACAGAAAAGTCCCAGATTACTCCACCTGAGAATCAAACCCAGGACCTTCTTGCTGTGAGGAAACTTGGAGTCAGGTCAAGTGGACTGACCACCCGAACACAGTGTTTCATTCCTTTCCTTTAATGAATTCCTTTTGGGCCCAGCCATAATCTAGTGGTTAGGGTACAGGACTTGTAATCTCAACTGCCAGGTTGATGCTGTTGGGCCCTTGAACAAGGCCCTTAACCTTCATTGCTCAGACTGTATACTGTAACTGTACTGTAAGTCGCTTTGGATAAAAGCATCTGCTAATGGCTGAGTATGTAAATTTGCTTTTGGAATCACAGACGTAAATTTTTACTGGAAAATGTAATAAAGTGCCGTCAAAATCTGCCTCGTATCTATGATGGGGGTATTTATTTAGACAGATGAATAAAGCAGCAGTTAAAATGCACATTCAATACATGCAAAGCAATAGCTCATGTTCAAGATAAAACCCCTGTATTATCCCTCAGATCTGTGCATTTTATAATAGCATTAACAGAAACGCCAGGAATAGATAAAACCAATTAACCCAGCAGATTGTTCATTCGGATGATGAGACATCCCAGCGATGGCAGCCAGAATCTACCTATAATCCCCATTATTCAGCTATGGTGCTGCAATCAGCTTCTGTGATTCGGTTAGAAGTGCATTTCCCAGAGGTTCCATCACAGCAGCAGCTGCAGATCTTGGTGTGCAAATCTGAACAGTTCATGGACTTCACAGCATGATGTATTTCTCTACGTACCACTCATTCACGAAATTTTAATTACTACATGCACCACACAGTACTAGTAAAAGCAGAGTGAAAGCCTACTAGACATTATGCCGGTGCTGAAACTACATTACATTACACAGTAATAACATTAAGCTTTATTTCATGAGTGCTAGGTGCGTGTAGGGTGCAGCGGTCTAGTATTATCCTAGCCTACCACTGTGCTATCGGCCAGCTGGGCATCTACACAGACATTCTTGAATCCATTCAATACAAGCAGCGACCACACACAATGATTTTTGGCCTTCCTGCCTTTATCTCTTTATGTAATCATTTCAATTAATCAATGTGTATCCACTGCCACCGTTTCTGCATGTTCTGGACTGCTTTGTTTATAGGGGTGGAAAAGTAAGTGACCTGTGCTCTGCAGAATAACACAAAACATTACGTAGGGAGCGGTCTACCTACCATAGACCTGGCTCCACAGGACTCCCCACCTCTCATTCAGACATCTAGACCAGTTTTTAAAAAAAGCATATTGCAAAGGCAGGAAGAGATTTGGTCCAGCCAACCCTCATTGTTATTGTAGTCATCCAACCAGATCTGTGGCTCTCAATTTTAACTCTCCGCAATGGTGCTAATGTGTTGTTTTTTTTATTCATTTTTAGATTTAGAATATTCTTTTCTTCACTGTCTAGTGAAACTCGTCCTCTGCATTTTAACCGACATACACTAATGAACACTAGGGGGTAGTGAGCACATGTGTCCAGAGCGGTGAGCAGCCCTAGGTGCTTCGCTCGAGGGCACTTCAGTGGTGACCTGTCGGCTCTGGGAATCGAACCAGCAACCTTCTGATCACAAGCCCAGTTGTCTAACCACAAGGGACTGTTGTATCAGATTGTTTTAATTAAAAGCAGTAAATTGGCTACACACACATGGTTTCAGATGGTTAGATAAATGTGCTTACAAATTCTGATACAACAATCTCCCTATCCGTATGGTGAGTGTGTCTAATTGGATGCTTGGCGTTGATGTGACATTCATTATCATATTTATTTTAGAACTAATTTGCATTGTATGACTAATTGCATTAATTTATATTATCCTCACATTCTAGCAATGACATACAGCTGTTTCAAATCTTAACAATACTGCTGCATGTGTGTGTATGGGTTTTCAGGTGGTGCGGTGATAAATGACAAGAGCCTGATAGCACTGGGAACCAGAGTTTAAATTCCTATAGGTTATGTGAGAAGAAGGATGACCGGAGGATTGCATTATGGGGAAAATCAGACACACCAAGATGCTGACCAGGATAAGTTATAAAACACACACACAAACAAACACACACATAAACGTGTGCACACACGCACACAACTACCCCACCCACACACACGTAGAATCAAGAACAAAGAGAGGGAAATTAATAATCTAATGGTGTCAAAGAAAGAAGGAAGGAAATGTTTCTATGTACTGAAGAGGAAATTCGACTCTATTTGACCTCACTGTCAGTTAACACTGAGTAAGAACCCCACTAGCATGGAAATGTCTGTGTTTAAGTTCAGCGCCTGGTTGTTTAAGCGCCGGCGTTAAAGCCGATTTGTCTTTGTCTCCTGGCTGAGCCTGGATGCACGCCACTCCTCTGAATGCACGAGTTGACGTTGCATTTGTTCTGCATGAGCGACATAGTTTCGCGCTACTGCTCATCCCGATTGTATTTGTTCACAGTCATGCATATACAAATCCAACATTCTTTAAAAACACTAAACGCAGGTTCGGCTGTCTGAGACACTTACGGCTTAAAATACACCAAAATGTCAAATGACTAGATAGAATAGGGAAGGATGTGGGGGCTTTCCTAGCAAGATAAGCTGCCTGAGTCAGAGAAAAAATCATTTACTCATGTCAGTGCAGAGCTATGCAATTTCCTGTAAAGGCGTCATGGCACCTTTCTTAAACGCGGGCCTTTCAATATCATTAAACAGTCCGCTTTGAACTGTTAGAAAGAAGCAAATCACATTTAGTATAAGAGTAAAAAATGTATAAACGGGAACATATTGGAACAGGGAAATATAAATCATAATCTATCATTTCCTCACCAAGGAAGTCCTTGTAATTTCTATAACTAATAACCTGACAGTAAGGATGTAACAGTTCACCACAAGACCATTATTAATCTATTAAGATTTCCACCATACAAATCGATTTGACAGGTAAAGTGAATCAGTATTGACTTTAAACCACAGTGGGCACCGACACGACACACCTCGCCTGCTAGACATCAATGGCGCAATACACATGGTGGCCAGGTTCTGGGTTTTCCAGCCAGATTGGGATTAATCCAAGACTATTTTTGCATAATTTGTGTTGACTATTTAGATCAATAAAATATAAGATTATTTTTAAAGAGAAAAAGGAAAACCAATTTCATTTTGTTATATCAGCACTTTTTTTTTTTTTTTTGCATGGCCACTTAGACATTTTGATGCAGGATTTCCCCCGTGAGCTCCAGTTTCTTACCACAGTCCCAAAACATGCAGTCAGGTCAATTGTCTCATAGGTATGTGTGTGTGTGTGTGTGAGTGAGCGAGAGAGAAAGAGAGAGAGATGGACGAAATCCAGCACACCCTTTCATTTAAGAATTAAGCAGTTCGTAGCCTACAACAATTAGCTACAGTTTACAATAAAACAATTCATCTTCCTAGAAATGTAGCTTCCTATTTACTGAGACTTAGTGAGAGTTTTATTTATAATGGTTTCATATGGCTGCCAGGTCACATGGGAAATGAAGCCGCATTTGCCTGTAAAGATGTTCACCCGCGTAATGAACAATTTCATGTAATAACATCTTGGTTATTTTATTACAGAGCTGAGTAACGGATACATCTGCAGATGAACAGCTCATTCACTACCAACAACAACAGTTAAGGGCAACACACACAAATACATTAAGCGTTCGTCTTTTATTTCCATTTTAAATTGATAAACAGTGCTCAGGGGGCGCAGCAGTAAAAATATGCATGCCCACCACCATTACTGCTCATGTCTGTGGGAGGAAAATGTTTCTTTGATTCGATTTAATTTTAATTCAATTAAACTTCAAGTATCTATCGATCAGTCTATTGGAAGGTCCACGGGTCACTGTGCGCTCTCCGTGACGGTCACAAGTCCAGACAAACAGTGAGGGCTGCACCAGGAAGTGCAAACACGGGTGCCAAGTCAGAAATGCACAGGAATTTAAGTATAAATGCTTTATATGTTTAAAAGTCACATGCAAACCAAACTACCATGTCAGTAATTCCCAAAATGAATGCTCAGCCCACAGCACACAGACTAATGTGGTGTACACTTCGACTACACGAGTGTGATTATATTACAGACAGGCACACAAGACCACAGGCTGCGTCCCAAATGAAATCAGTGAAGTGTGTCTTTATCTACCTCTGAAACTAGAGTGTTTAGACCCAGACGTGGAAAAAAAACCCTCCAATTAGCATAGAGTCGCACTATTCTTAAACCGAGGCACCACACCGGCAAACCTCACAGACCACAGTTCAGTCAACAGAGGGTTCACTTTTATTAGCATAATTGCTCAAAGGAATTTTTGGTCAGAATAAAAATACCTTTTTGGATCTTTGGCTCATATTTGGTCCTTTGGAGAGCAGTTTCTCCATCAAGTACTCTCGGTTCTGAAAAAGAAGAATAAAACATGCAGGTGAAGGTAAAAGAGCTTTTTGATGTAGGATGTGCTAGGAAAAGAAAAATGTACCTTTGCTTTTTGGAAAAATTTACATTTTAAAAGTTCGGCTGCAGTTGGTCTGTAAAGACAATGCAGAGGGTAAAGGCATGTAAGCATTACAAGTGTGCATTTCACAGATGCAGTAAGATGCAGTGGCCAAAACAAAGCTTCTAATACGTTTTAAAGTGATATTCTGTCTATCCCTGATGACTTCTGAACAGCTCCGGCTTTAAAATGAGCCATAACATTAGTCTAACTACTGGCTTGAATTAATCCATATCAATTTGACCTTAATTGGGTTTTTGCACTTAGCTTAACAACACTAAATCACTTCATTGATTGGGAATTTACAAAAAAAAAAAAACACACAGAAAAATATTTATTGGCATTACAAGGCAATGCTCTTAAAATACTTATTTCATAATTCTTTATATTCATCTTCCACTGTAGAACTCATTATTTACCCTTATTATTAATGTAAATTATTTTAAAACGTTCCCTTGGGATCAATAAGGTATCTATCTTTGTCCATCTATCTTGATCGATCATATCTATAACGAATCTATCTATTTAATCTATTTATCGTATATATCATATCTATCCATTCAAGGAACCAAAGTACCTCTTAGTGGGGTCCTTCTGAAGGCACAGAGTTATTAGTTTCCTAAAAGATTTGCCATATTTTTTAAGCATCTCTTTATCCTCCACTCCTGTCTCGAGCGTTGGCGGATCATTCTGCAGCGTTAACATTAAGACCTATAAAGGATGATGAAGACAGGGTGTGTCAGTCTCTGATTAAACCAGTTTGCATAGCAAATGCAGGTTTTAAAGGGTGAGATTCATGCCCCAATAAACAAACAATATAGGTGTTATTAAATACTACTCACTAAGGTAAACAGGAAACACAGACTCTCACCTTCATGGGTGGATATTTGTGATAAGGTGCAGATCCTGTAGCCAACTCGATAGCAGTGATTCCAAAACTCCAAATGTCAGCCTTGAAGTCATAACCTCGCACCTGAGAACAATAGAAAACCAATATAGGTCCGATACAGAAATACACTTAGCAAAATCAAATGGCTTCAATAGTCGTGAATATGAATTCTATCGACTACTGCCATTAGCAGTCGCCCACAGTGGCTGACGCTGGCTAGATGACGCTGGCTAGGGTGATGCCCTGCCAAACAGTGCCAACAGAGTTCTGAACCATGAAGTTCAGACTTTTGACACTGGTGGGTTTTTTTTTAAAGTTAAATCAACTTACAGTAACATCGGATGTACAGTCGAGACATTTTCTAAACATCTCACCTGTTCCATCACCTCTGGAGCCATCCAACACGGTGTCCCCACAAAGGTTTTCCTAACTTTATGTCTGGTTACATCTCCCCCCGTCGCCAAAAACGCACTCACACCAAAGTCTGTAACAAGAATGGAAATGTTTCGGCCAAGGGGAGTTGAAATGGGAATCTGTTTCATGTCGCACATCGATTTCCATGATCCCCTGTGTCTCATTGTATAGGAGACATCACATTCACAAACGTAATGAATGTACATATATGGAATACATGCCCATATTTGTGCAAATTAAATATAAAACCTATTGAATACTGGAACAATAGAAAATGTACATATACTGTATGTGTGGCCCATTGAAATGTAATGTATTTGTTAACATGTTTTTATATGTAAATAATTATATTTGTTAAATAGATTTATTATATTAAATACAGTACATGTGTTTTGGCATTGACAAGAAGGAATGTTATTCTTCTTGAATTAGCATTCAGTCTATCTTTACAGTTATAAAATTTAAAATATTAAAAGCTCTTTATAATGAATTCAAACAGGTGCAGTTAATACAGGTAATGAGTGCAGAATAGTGAGAGCTTCTTCTCGGGTCTGTGAGAGCCAGAATTCTTGCTGGTTGGTAGGTGATCAAATACTAATTTCAGGCAATAAATGCAAATTAATTATTTAAAAAAAATCATACAATGTGATTTTCTGGATTCTTTTTAAATTCTGTCTCTCACAGTCCTCTCCATTCTTATCAAATGCTTATTTTCCCCACTGTATTTTATAATTGAACACTGTGATTTTAAATCCTCAAACACAAAGTAATGAAATCTATACAAGCGCACAGTGAGTGCATTCATCAGGAATGTCAGTGACACAATGACAGAGATCCAGCATTTTAGATCAATAGTGATCAGGAAACGAGCCGTATTTAAGCAGCCCTAATTCGACATGCTTGCTTCCCAGTTTGAAGCCTGCATTAATCAATGGCTGTCAAGGTCGTCCGTGATGCTGCTGTTGATGTAAAACAGATCATTATTCCTAGATCTGCCCCTCCACTAAATCACGAGGACGCCCACCTCAATCATGACTACATTATAAAAATGAAAGGCCATGAAGAACATACTGGGCTTAAAAATAATGAATTTTTTTTCTTCTTTTGGCTTGCCACAGTGGGTCATGATCTGCATTCTTGATTTGGTATAGTTTTTACATCGGACGCCCTTCCTGACAAACATTCTTATTTATCTGGCATGGGATACTATGCCAGCACTGGTTTATGCATGTCCTATCTATAGGACAATTTAGTGTCTCTAATTAATGTGACTGTATGTTTTTGGACTGTGGGAGGAAACCGGGGCACCCGGAGGAAACCCACACAGAGACGGGAAGAACATGCAAACTCCACACAGAAGGCAGTCGAACTTAGGACCTTTTGCTGTGAGGCGACAGTGGTACCCGATAAGCCACCATACCAACTGCTTAAAAATAAGTCAGTAAATATATGAAATTCTAAAGTAAAACAGTGATGCACTAAGCGATGCATTTAATCTCATTTTCTTTCTTTTTTCTTTTTTTAGAATGCTGCTGTTCCGTAAACTGTTCATAGTAAACTTAAATCTCATCTATTCATCTATTAAAGCTTGTGACTGTGTACAGCAACAAGCCAAACCAATTACCGCTGCATTTTTTCACAGCCAATGAAGTTTAATTAATGCAGAGAAATAAATAGCCCTGCAGAATTATGTCATCCCATCTTAATGTGCAGCTCAGACTGAATTAGTTTTGCTACTTGACCATTAAGAACGACACGATTTAGAAATAATCTTTGGATCCTCTCGCAGTGCAACATAGAGAAACTTGTAGTAAGTAATGTAAGCTCTCAGAAAGCATGACAGACGTACTGCATCATAATTTTTTAACACACTAACGTAAAGCTTTTCTTTTCCATGTTGTTTTTATGGATATGCACTGTCGAGTCACACCATTATGACCATCAGCTAATGTCCAGGGGAACCATCCTGTGCAGCATGAACAGCAGCTAGACTATCTAAAGCCGTGCTGACTGCAATGAATGATCGTTTCAGAACTGGTTTCGAGGTGAGCATTGTGGTACTGTGATCAGACTTCTGGGGACACTAAAAATGTCTCCCGGCTGAATGGTTAAAAGATGGGCATTTTGCTATTTTATTTTTTATTTTTATTTGAAATTTAAAAACCTACCTGCTATCTGCACAGAGCCATCCTCTCCCAACAGAATGTTCCCAGCCTTCACATCCCTACCACATGTTAGGAAGACAAAGCTTTAAAGCACTTAATACAGGGTGTGTTAATACTGTAACTTTTTTATGCTCTTAAATAAGAATTTCCAGCATCGTACCATCATCATTGCATAAAAATCTTCCACTTAAAGCTTCTTTGCGCATCCAAAAAGGTGAAAATCAGATAATGCTAAATCAACTCTGTCAGACATGACCAGTTGCTTCTCCTCCCACCCTCAAAGCATCCAATGAAAATATAAGTGCTTACACTTTTTGAAGATCCCTCGTAGTTTAATTTCCTACCTGTGAATCTGACCATTCCTGTGCAGGTAATCCAGACCCTCTAAAACTTCTTTTAAAATAGTAGCTATAGCAGCTTCCTCTAAAACACCGTTTTTGTGCTCGTCATGGTTACATGTGTGTTTAATGATGTCCAACATTGAACCTGAACACACACACACAAAAGTATATCTCAGACATTTAAATTGAACAGTAAAGAAATTCACAATGTGTATTTATTGTATCAGATTCAGTAAATTTGTGTTTGTTTATTAGAATTTTAACATCATGTTTTACATTCGGTTACATTCATGAGACATGATAGTTAGCAAACTCTTGCTATGAAGCAACAGTCCTACCCACTAAGAAACACCAATACAACTACTCACAGACAGCCCAGTTAGGTTGGATTTGTCATAGTAAGATTTTCTTTTTTTTTTAATTCAGTCCATTATGAGAATTTTAAGCTTTATCAGGTAACATGAGCCATAACTGCATCTGAGGATCTGTGCTAGAACTTCGCCTCAATGGTAAACATGTATAAAATATTTTAAAGTAAATTTAAATAAATAAAAATGGCTCTTACCTCCACTCAGAAGCTTCATCACTAACCAAAGCTCGTCCTTCACCACAAATGAGGTATAGTACGTGACTACGTTTGGATGGTTGCACTGGCTCATGGCTTGAATTTCTTTCTGGATTGAGACAGAAAGAAGGAACAAGATGGAACTTTTGTTAAGTCTTTCATAGACATGTGAGAACCAGTGCATGTGAGAATATTTGTTTCTTATAAGAAAGGCTACACAAGTCTTTTTAATCATTCTAATCATTTCTGCAATGTGAATCTATTCTTTAATGCTACAAATTATGAACACATTTTTAAGATGTCAGCAGGTACATTGTGAGATTTCTAAAAAAAAAAAAAAAAAATTAAATATATATATTTTTTAAAAATGGCACTCGAGTGACAGTGGTAAAACAAGCTAGCTCACCAGTGCTGAGATCTCCAGCTCTCATGTTAGAATTTTAGCACCTACAGACAAATAATTGACTCTGTGTGTGTGTGTGTGTGTGTGTGTGTGTGTTTGGGGGAAGAAGTGTAGATAAACCCATTAAACTTAAAAACTGTTCCACAGCGTCCCGACTGAAAATATGCAGTATGCCGACAAAAAAACTTAATAGAAACATAAAAGCACTATTCAGGTTTAAAATGCAGAGCAGCATAAATGAACAGAAATGTGTTTTTGTATCTGATGACTTGCCGCTGTAAGAAAGATTTATTGTCTTTTTCCAAACCAGGCTTTGCCTGCAGAAGACTCATTGATCAAACGCATCTCTCATCAGGCTCACAAAAGACAAAACAAATATGACTGATGGAAACAATTCACTTATGAGAGCTCCCGATTTTTATATTCTGTCTTTTGTGAGTCAGGGAGAGTTGAGATATGTCTGGGTTTTAAGAATAACAAAAGAAAGATGTTGGTTTGTTGGACATCATTCAGACCTATAGAAATAAGTAAAGCAATCACTATGTGTTGAGTGCTCACAGGTAGAATTCTGATTGTAAATACACTGTTTGTACAGACAGAAGTATTAGGACCAAGCTCGTGATCATTAGATTCCCATGTTTTGCACTCTGCCTTCCCGGAACTCTTCAACAGACTGGCTCGTAGACTTCACTGGAATTTGAGCGTGGTGCTGTAATAGGATGCTGGTGTGTGTGAAATTTCTTCCCTCTAAGATATTCCACTACCAGGATGGCATGGTAGATAAGTGTGTAACACGGTCATCTCACAGCAAGAAGGTCATGGGTTCGATCCCCAGGGTCCCTTCTGTGTGGGTTTCTTCCCACAATCTAAAAACATGCAGCCAGGTTAACTGGAGACACTGAATTGTCCTGTGGGTACATAGCCACGTGGGTGCATAATCCACTGCATTGTAATGCTGGCCCCAAGCCAGGATAAATAGGAAGAATTGTGTCAGAAAGGCTGGCCTGGTGGTTGGAGAAAATCAGTTACAATTAAGAGAGCATAACATTAAAACAAGAGAGAGAAAATGTTCTTTTGTCTTAAAATAAAAGTATATCTTTTAAATAAAGGATTAAGGCTAGAGTGTAAACTCTAGAGCTCAATCATAGGCACGAGAGTATAGAAAAGTTTTAACCTGGACATTTCTACACTTGAGGCAGAGTTAATATCGCTCAGCAGTGCGCTACAGTTTTGTGCATAACAAAAACTAAATGTCAACACCATGTTTAACACACTGGTGTCATTTAATCACAGTAATGGGTATTGTGTATCTAATCACAGTAATAGGTATTATGTATCTGAGTTTGTAACTGTTCAAATGAAAAAACAATGGCCCAAAATACAAAGTAGGTTAAAGTTGTTCTTGTCCTTGTGTTGTTGTGTGGAAGAGTTTGATCGTTTCTGGCATTTGCTCTTGTTCTCTGTCCTTGGTGTGAGTGAATTGTGTAGGTGTCTCAATACATTTGAAACCCAGTCTAAGGCCATTTCACTCATACCAGTAGCTCCTCCATGCTGGTCTGACATTTCTCCAGGTTGATCCTCTTGATAGCAACACGTTCATGTCGAGGGATGCAGAGCGCCGCCTGAACCACCGCAGTAGCTCCACTGCCTAAAAATGACCGAGGAGAGATTATTCATTAATTATACACCTCGGCATTATGCTAGATGTTTAATTGCCAGCCGTAGTCCAGTGGTTAAGATACTGGACTAGTAACCTGAAAGTCACCGGTTTAAATCTGATCACTTTGTTGGGTTTTTGAGCAAGGCTCAGACTTTATACTATACCGTAAGTCGCTTTGGATAAGGGTGTCTGCTAAATGCTGAAGATGTAAATGTAATGTGGCCAAAAGTATGTGCACACTTTTTCAGTTAGAGTTTTAGAAGAACCCATTAAGTGAATTAAATCCGCCCCTTAGTCTGGTCCTTCCCACCTTGCAGACTGTTGGCCAAATTTTGCCACATGCCGCCATTTGCTAATCGTGCCTGCTAGAGGGCGCTTAGGAGACCAACCAGAGTTCTGCACTGGTGTGCTGGAGCATTATCTTTACAAGTTTGAAGTGATCGAGTCCGTTAAAACATTGTATGGAAAGAAACTCCTGCTGCCTCCACAGAGCTTTAAAGAATGACTTACTTGATTCCTAAACTCTTATTTTAGTCACATTTTTTATCCTCAACCTTAACCAAATAGATACTGGGGTCCATAGACTCAATACAATAACATGTTGCGATACGATTATGAAGCAAACCTATTTCCCTAAATGCTATTTTGCCTTTATCTTATTTCACATAAACGAGATATTCAATCGTCACACAACACCAGATGATGTCAGTTTACTTGACTAAACTGACGACTGTTATTCCAAATCTGTCTAATATGTGGATCACTTTAGGAATGCTGATATATTATCTGTCAGACTGAACAAAACGGCACGTAAAGCACAAAAACCCTTATCACTGCAAAGCATATAACTTATCACATGAACATACGCATGTCATTCTAAAAAGCCTGGTTCCTTTTTCTTCGTTTCACTGGTTTTGACACTGCTTATCTTATTTCTATTAATGTTAGAAACCTGGGCAGTGTGTTCATCTCATGCATTTTACTGAGCAGACTAAGGCAGAGCTTACCAACCTTTTTAGCACCACAGATCGCTTTCATGTAAGATATTTATATTTCGAATAGAAGACCTGTAGAATGAAAAATCAGTGGGAACCCTGACCTTTTTTTTTGGTGCAATGAGATGCGGTTCACACCCAGTGGTGATTTAGAGACACCAACAGTGTTGGAAATTGAATTGCTCTTGTAGCACTCTCTAATTTATTCTTTCTGTGTGACACAGTAACAAATGACTCACAGTCCAGGACGATTGGACTAAGGAGTGTCGTGGCAGCCTAATGGGTACAGCTTTGGACCATCAATTAGAAGATTACAATCCTAGCTAGGGATGTCACGATACCAGAAATGTATAGGTCGGTAACAACAGCAGTAAAATTCCATGATTCCATCGAAAAAATGATGAAATAAAAAAAGTGCAATTTAGTTAATACCTTTTTTTTTTTTTTTTTTCATGTATCGTTTTCAGAACTTTGGTATCGACTTGGCACCAATGTATCGGTTCTTGCGACATCTCTAATCCTGGTTCATCCAGGCCCTTTTGGTTCTGACCCCAGCTTTAAAACAAGCTGGGGGGTTTTCTTCTCAGAGCTATAAATGGTGAGAGTAACACAGTACTTCTAACTTTGTAGTAACTTAAATCCATGTGACAGAAAAGATGCACTAGCATTGTAGGAAAAAATACAGCCACAAGTTTATTTTCTACTCAGTTCTAGGCTTAAGCACTTATCTTCATGATAACAGGCAGTTCCTGCACATGGCACCTCATGGTTTCTTTCAATTCTGATCAGCAGAACTCCACAATGGTTCACATGCTCTCTGTTAACTGTTCACACGGAGAGTTTGAATTAATATGATTTAGCCATTAATGAATAACAGCTGTAGGTTTTTGATACTTTAAACCAGCGACCTTATCGGAATTAGCAGCATCGTTACATATGTAACAGTGTCTGCATGATCAATACGAGCAGGCAGTGTTCCGAGCAGCTGTGTGACCCACCACACACACTCTGCCAACTGCTGCTGACAGATAAGGAGGGGATCCTGGATGTAGTGCTGATTATGAACCAAGAACAAATGATGTACGCAGGATCTGTTCATCAGAATTCCTGCTTATCGGCCGATATGACGACATGACTAGCACGGCTTGTCCGCAGCGGCCTGGCTTATCTACTGACACTGCGCCATCAAAAAGCATCACTTTATGTTTAGTCTTTAAAGGGATCGGAATGAGAATTAGGTAAAATTGTCATTTGGCCAACTGCTTCAACAAAGCAATGGATGAGAAAAGTCATCTGAAAGATGAACACTGCGTGTGCAAGAAATAGCCAGTAGGGGGCGTCCGAGGCGTGCACATTACACCAATCAGACAGCAAATCATCAAGGAAAAAGGTGAATCAAATGACATTTCCTTACACCCACCCCACAAAGAAAGACAAAATTATAATACTGTTATAAACACTTAATAGTGAATAAAACAAAGTTAATCACAGAAGCATTAAGGTCCAAATAATATTTGATATGCCATGATAATCACTGTGCCCCATTAGACCACAATTCTATATATTGTTTTTATGTTTGCATCTAAGATAAAACACTAACGATCCTTAAAAACAAATGCATTTTTCTCTTAGTCACATCTGTTCTGTTTGAAATGGGCATTTATTCACTGGTGATTTGTCCTCTGCACCACTATCACACTTAAAACTATTTCCAAAGCTGTCACAATTTCAGCAGTGAGTGAGAATCTGCTCCATGCTTTGTTACTCTATGCAACATATCTGTCACTCGGCAGTTGTAGCCTAGTCATTTTTAATGTATATATTTTTATGGTAATATATGTAAATCAGTTTTGAGAGTGATATTTTAGAGTAAATTACTATATACTATGTGTGCAATTTTGTTTCCACTTGTTCTAGTTGTATAGTTTTTTCTTCTTTCCTGTTTTTTTTCTTTCTGCTAAAAAGTTATTTTCTCCAAGCTGATCAAACAAGTCTTATATTAAAAGAACAACGGTTCAAGCCCTGATAGTGTAAGATTACAAACTGTTGGACTCTTGAGCAAGGCCCTTAAACTTCTATTGCTATGCATGGGTTACCTCTTGGTAATTTGGTCTGCTCCAACTTCCCAAAACATGATACTGGGTGGATTGGGTTTTTTTAATAAGACCTAGATGTAAGCAAGTAAATGATTGGGATGTAACAATTCAGCATAAGACAGTTAAATATTGGTGCATATGGGCAACGATTTGAAAACTTTGTCATATTTTAAATTCGATTTCATTTTGTTTAAAAATAAAAATAAAATTGGGAAAACCCAGTATCGTATTACATCATAGATGTGTATAATTACAGCCTTGGTTCAGGCTCATGACTTGAGTAAGGCCCCCAACCTCTAACTGCTCCCCGGGCCCCGTGGCAAGGGCTGCCCACTGCTTCGGATATGTGTCCTCACTGCCCCCTAGTGTTCACTAGTGTGTATTACTGCATTTTAAATCTACATCTAAACATATAGAGAACTGTGATGAGTTGGCACTCAGCCCAGGATATTCCTGTCTTACACCCAGAGTTTCTGGATGAGTTTGAAATTTCTGCAACCATTTAAGCAGTTACTAAAAGTTAATGGAAAAAGTTAGAAATATTAGAAAGAGTAAATCATAAGTATGTAAAATATGACAAACTTAAGAATATATAGACAAACTAGATTCTTGTGATAATACGTATAAAGTAAAATGTAAAATTGTTTTTATTATTAGGAAACTAGCATATTACAAGTAAATACCCTTAAGAACAATGATGTAGGTTTAAATGTAATTAATTAAACGAATATATACTTTGAGAGGAGCAGAGGTTTAACCGTTAACTTTGATTTTCAGCTCGATGTTAGATCACATTTACAGCAAAATGATGACTTTATATTTTTGACAACTTAGTCTAATACGAATTAATGATTAAACATTTAATTTTATAATTTAATCTGGCACTATATACTACATTGTAACCAGCATCAGTTAAATGAAAGCTGTCAGTCACATCCGCATTGCATTAGTAAAAACAGAACTGTTCTTATCACACACTGCTGTTCTTCTGACACATGAAAAAGCCGGTGTACACACACACACACACACACACACACACACACACACACACACAGGCCCTTCCTGTCATTCACATTTACACCATACGAGCATTAAACATTCATCTATCTGCTCTGTTACTGACCGATAACCTCCTGCAGCTCGTAAGCATCCTTCACGATCGGCCAGCTGGTGTTGGGCGCCGCCTGCGGACTGTGGCCGGGAGCCGGAGCCAGAGCCGGGGATGAGTGGCTTCTCTCCGCCATGATGCTGCTGCGGATGATTACCTCTGCCAGCAGCTATGCTAACAGTGTGCTAACAGCTAACGGTTAAAGCGCCGCTCTCAGCTGTCTCCGACCGAGGTCACGTTCAATTCCCCACACTAGTCTACTTCGTCCTAGGTAGGGCGCCTAACTAGGGCTCTATGTGCGGATTCGGATGTAGCCAGGAGGATTATTACACACCCTGCTGTGAAAATATTCAAGACATTTAATTCCTGCACGCTAAAGCGATGTGTAGTAATTACCAGCTAAGCAACTATTAAAACTAATCAGATTTAAAGATTAACTTCTTAATATTAATTGTAACCTATTCATTTCAGGAAGAGATGGATCTTTGTCTCCGTGAAGATTATATGAATGCATTATGGGCCAAATGCAGATGTGTTGAAGTAAAGAGTAAACAAGTGGGTCCATCCATAAGCTCGTTAATAAACCCTTCAATGTGAGAGAGCTCCTGACTGGATGAATAAGTACACATATAACCATTCATCAAAGTGAAGTAAAGCAAGCATAGGTGAAGGTGATCTCTATATTTACTTAAATATCAGATTGATCATTCACTCAAGGTACACAAGATGAATTTACCCTTTATAAATGTACTGTATTGCCTTAATTCACCTTGATTTGCATAAACATGCAAAACATATGTTAGGTTTCGTTGGGAAACAACATAAATATATTTATAATTAACACTTCCATTCATAACTGTTACACTTGTTGATTAATTTCCTTTGTTTTACATTTTTTTAAATACTGATGTATCCTAGGGTAGATTCGTGCATCGGTTGAAGTACCTTAAATTTAATACATACTATCAAAAAAGTGTACAATGTAATAAATGCTCATTTACTCGGAAATATAAAATATCTTGTACATTTAGTTGAATAAATGAATAAATGGATGGATGGATATTTACATTCGGGCTTTGGCTGATACTCTGGTCCATAGTGAGTTACAGAAGTGTTTCCCTGGTGAACATTACAAACTCTGGTTTAAGCAGACAAGGGTTCAAAAATACAAATTCGTCTAAACCCTGTTAGAACTAAAGATAGGTAGATAGTCAGATAAGTTGGTTCGAGCAGAAGTGTGTGTAACAATGACGATTTTAACTAAGATTCTGTCCAGTGTTTGGTAAAGCACCAGGATTAGATTCTGGTGGCTATAATTATGATCCATTCTTCTCAACTAGTGCTTCATTGACAAACTCGAATAAATTGTAAATCTACTATGAGGGAAAGGTGCGGATACTAATCTTACAGGGACCGTCAGCAAATTGGAAGCAAATTACAAAAACCCTCTGAACCCAGCAGATGGCGATAAATAACCAGGTTTACGAATACTATAATGTCGAGCCTTGGTCTTACTAGTTTTTATTTTCAAATCTATTCCTTTAAACACCAACAAAACCTGACCAAAGATGGATTTATGTCATAGTCCTGTAGTCAACTATAACGCAATTAAATGATATCAATATTCATAAGACATCAGAGATAAATATGGGCACAGGTGAAATTCAATGCTAGGCCTTAATAATTTAAAGGGAAAAGTTCCACATTGCACAACAGTCATTAAAACACTCATAAAATAAATTTTTAGAAGCAATAAGATACAATGGCTACGTTTTTAGCTCCTCTCAAAGATGTCATCTGCGTCCACAGAATCTGTTGGAAGATTTTAAAACTAATTTACACGAGTCGTGTTTTCAGTTGCTTAATGCTTCGACATATTTAACATTGTATCGAACAAAACCTTTAGTTAGCTGCGTTTATGAAGATTATATTTATATACACACACACACACACACACACACACACACACACACACACTGTGGCATCCGGGAACTTTGCGCGTATTCGGACACACTACTCTCGCGTACTCCTTTTGCGAACTGTTTAGTATGGAAGGGCCCAATTTGGAACACAGCCTCAATCAGCACACCAACACAGATATGTATGTTACACTAACTTAATTACTGTATGATCGCTAGGATCACTTCAGATTCCTATATTGTACCCATGTTTCAAAAAATCCTTCAGCAAATTGCATATTACACGGGAAAAAGCTCGTTCCACAGGATTGCTTAGGTAATAAAATATTAATTTAATTTAATGAGGTGCTAAACTGTCCATCATTGTGTTCGATATAACGTTGTGAGTTGATGCATTTTGTGTTAAGAATAACCAGTCCTGTAATGAACGTAACCAAAAGATGAATTTGTTAAGACGTTTTGAATTTGGCATTTAACGTTCTCGTCTGAGAGAGAGAGAGAGAGAGAGAGAGAGAGAGAGAGAGAGAGAGAGCATCTACCAATCAGCGATGGAGAAGTAGCATGCGTCAGCCTCATGCAGCATCTCAAACAGATCTATACTTCCTATATAGGTGCACTGCGTGATGTACAAGCGTAAAACCCCTGACTTAACACACTACCTAGTGCACTAAATATAAAATCTCGAGTCCTTTGGGATGCGATTCCAAAGTACGTTTCAAAACGCAGGAGAACAAAACCTGCACGGTGTGGCTGTGTAGAGAAGTGCGGTCCTGCTCATCCTCGGAGCTGTTGTACTCATCAGGAGCATCGCTGAGACCGCCCGACCTCCAGCCACACAGCCCTCCCGAACTCAGCTAACCGCTACAGCGCCAAGATAGAGGACACCGGGGTCATGGCAGGCTTTCTGGTTTGGTTTTGGAACGAGAGGTTTTGGCTCCCTCATAATGTGACCTGGGCCGACCTTAAAAACACGGAGGAGTCCACGTTCCCGCAGGCGGAGGATCTGTACGTGGCGTGTCCTCTGGCCTTCTGCATTCTCATCATGCGCCTGGTGTTTGAGAGGTACGCTTTAACTGGATCTCCACCAGTCCTACACTCTTCTGGTAAAACTAATGTGTTTAACTGCTCGAGCATGGGACATGGTGTTGAGAGGAGGGGACAGTATCCTCTCTCTCTCTCTCTCTCTCTCTCTCTCTCTCTCTCTCACACACACACACACACACACACACACACACACACACACACACGTGCAGAAATTGACATGATGGTAATAAACTCGCAGCCGGTTCCAGTAGTAAGTGCCGATGCCATAACACACTCTTAACACTTCTAATCTTCGAATTAAGGTGTTTACATTTTACATAAACCTTTATTTCATTTGCTTTTTATTACATGCACATTTTCAGCTTTTATCCAAGGCGACTTACATGATGATTACAGTTTACAGTCTGAGTTAATGAAAGTTAAGGCCCCTGCCCAAGGGTCCAACAGCAGCAATCTGGCTGCGGTCAGACTTGAACTAGCGACCTTATGATTACTAGTCAATTACTCTACTAGTCAATCACTTTAACACTAGGCTAAAGTTTGTTGTATGTGTTTGAAACCCAATTAAATACATAAAGTTACTAATCAAGGGATTAAAAATTTCAGAGGGATTAAAAATTTCAGTTTCAGAAAGCTCATTTTCTGTTCTTACATGACTATGCTGTTCACAAAGCCACTTTTATTCCAATATGCAGTATGGACAGGTACGTTTAAGTGGGGCATATTATTTTAAAAAGAGATGCACAACAAGCTTTTGCTGAAGTGTCCACTTCTACAGTGGCTGTACATGACTAACGTGTGTCTGTTAGGTATTGCTGGTTTCATCACATCACAAGTTGTTATTAAACACGACCAAAGGCAATTCTGTATATTCAGTTCACTTCACTTTCACATCTATGGACTGTGGGAGCAAACCCATGCAAACTCCTTACAGAAAGGACCCGTATCACCACCAGGGGATCACACCCAGGAGCTTGCTCAGGTTGGCCTTTTACAATAATATTCTAAAACAGCCAAGCAATCTAGCTATAAACTAAACCTGTTGACTAAAGAGATAAATAAAATACCCATAACACCATCAAAAAATGAATACAATTGGCAAAAACTGGAACATGGATGGCCAGTTCAGCGTCAGTGCCTGACTTCAAATTTTTTTTGATGGATTGGGCAAATTGCCACTCCAAAATTTTTGAATTCTTTTTTTATTGAGATCATATATTAAACTGCATAATTCCTTTCCTCAGTCTCCGAAAGGCCGGCCAAAGTACCCATGCTAACTCGTGTTCACTGTTGAATGTGTTTACAATGGGATGTCAATGCCTGACCTTTATATTAGAGCGATGGAGGGAAAAAAAAGAAGATATATTTTATTTGTCATAACTACAGATACAGATGTACAGTACAATGAAGTTCTTTCTTTGCATATACAAGCTTGTTTGGAAGCTGGGGTCAATCCTCCAGTTGATAGACTGAGGCTCTATCCATTACCCCACAGACATCACCGTCCCCAACTAGTTTACCACAGTCCCTGGTCACCTGGTCCAATTATATATCTGTTTTTTTTATTGGTTTTGTTTTGTCCCCCCTGTTCATTTTTTTTAAAGTTTTGTTCCTTTGGTGCTAAGGTATCAAAGCGGCACAGAGTCACGATGCTTGACAGTTGAAACGGGTCACAAAGTTTTCGAACATCTCTTCGAGAGATCCATATTTTGTATTTGTTTTCATTTTAAAAAACATTTTTATGAAGATTTTGCTTTGAGAAACTTCATTTCCTTATACTTAATGCTTTTCTATATTTTCTGGAGAGGACTCGGTTCATGTGGCTAGACCTGTTATAAGAACAACAGATTAATACTGACATGGACATTTTAACACCACACATCTCCGACTAAATCTTATTAAAGAGTTAGAATATCAGGTTTTGTTTTTGCAGAAGTCTCAAGCTCGGTGTTAATAAATATATGATCTCTGAAAGAATGTTTGTATTTGTGACACTTAAATAACAGACCTGGGTTAATAAGTACTGATTACAGAATGTATTCAAACTGTCCCTTCCAAATGTAAACCACATGATGCTAATAAGCTAATGTTTGATCACGGCTCAGTTAGCCTCTGTTTCCTCTTTGTTGGGTTTCTTATGTGTGTTGCAGTGACACACTCGGTCCTTTTCACCATCAAGCTATTTTCACTGTATTCTGAAAATCTTTATTTTACAATTATTTAAGCATTACGCATGTTTTTCTTTTTCAAGAGTTTTAAACATAACGAACACGTGACCGGAGTTGACGCACAGTCTTGTAAATGTAGTTAAAACTGTACTTGAAGCAGGAAAAAAGTGCAGCTACTTCCCTTATTCACAGTAACATGATTATTAGCCAACAGCAGCAAATTATGAAGTCTTACATTCTAAATTAATATTAAGACTAGCATTAATGTTACTTGTCTTGTACTAGAGTCAAGAGAATGAGAACAGCAGCACTTACTGTCCTCTGTGTACTGCTGTTTTTATAAGGACATTAATATTATGAATCCTCTAGAATCTGAGATGCAGAGCATATCAGAGTTAGGGAGAAGTGCTGCTATGTAAGAAATTTGAGTCACAGTATGCTTCATGTAGAAATGTAAAAATCTTGTATGGCGTTCAGGTGAGTATCGGCCCAGTTTGAGCACCGCTTCAGATTTTTCTCATGTTACTGCATTCATGCTCTGACCTTCATATCAGAGAAAAGGTCATTGCTTCTAAAATGGCTAATACACATTTGATCTGCTTTTCTATTACAAAATAGCATTTTAACCCCATTATCTTATCAAAATTGGTATGAAATACATTTTGTATGTGAAGAATTGTTATGAAGTAAATTAAAATGGAACGATTTAGCCAAAAAAGGCAATCAACCTTTTTTAATACTAAATAAAAAAAAACTTTACTTTTTAACCATTAACTGCTAAAAACACAGAGGTCATCGGTTCAATCCCCAGGTGGGGTGGTCCGGTTTCTTTCTGTGTGGAGTTTGTATGTTGTCCTGAAAGCACTGGTTTCCTCCCTTGGTCCAAAAAATGTGTGTGTGTGTGTGTGTGTGTGTGTGTGTGTGTGTGTGTGTGTGTGTGTGTGTGTGTGTGTGAAAAGCCTGGAAGAATCAGAGTTGTGCTATCGCCCATTCAGGTATCTGCATGGACATGAGTGACTAATGTTCAAGGGGGTGGAGGTGGAGTTGCCTGTACGCTCTCAGATCTGGTACCAGGACCAAATAGAAATAGGAGAGGGTCGTCAGGAAGAACACCTGTCATCAAAACTGAGCCGAGTCTGTTCTGTTGACTAGATGGCTCAATAGCAAATGTATTTATTTTGTTATTTGAACTGAAATAATCCTATAAAAACTGAGTGTGAAAATGCACATTTTTACACTACAGTCTCTGTGTTTAACCTCATCTTATTGTTGCAGGTTCATTGCGAGACCATGCGCTCTGGGACTGAAGATTCAGGCAAATGGACCTCAGAAGGCTCCACATAATGCCATCCTGGAGAAAGTCTTCACTGCTATCACCAAGGTATAGAGACCTCGCTGTCAGCCAGTGCATTTTCTCTCACTTTTATGCTAATCCCTCTACACTGGGGGCGGTCAAGCCTTTCATGAACTCTTGATAGAACATTTTATTACACAGCCCACAGACACTCAAACTACACACAGACCAGAATAAAGTGCATATAAAAACCTCTTACTGTGATTCAGTGGAGTCCTGAAGGCCTTTGAAATTGATTTATGAATCAGGGATTGACTTTGTTTGAAAACCAGGAATGTAATGATACACTCTACTCACGATGAGATATGATTTACAATACTGGGTTCATAATATGATTTTTTTTCATGAAATTGAATAGTAACTTTGTTAGTAACTTAACAAAGTGAAATGTTAACATCGCAAACTTTTCGGTTGGAATTTCAACCTGCTACCGGCAAAAATGACTTAAGCATGACCTCTGTCCTCAATCTTGCTGGTATAAGAGGCCGGAGAAAATACAATTTGATTCATAGGTGATTCACTACCTCAGCATCATTTCTGTATCTAGGTGACCGTATTAGCTAGTTTAACTTTAGCTGAAAGTTGAGGCCTTGAGTTACATGTGCATTGCCAGTCTTTGGATGAAAATCGGAACACCCGGAGGAAATCCACACAGTCAGGCCAGTAATAATTAATGAATGAGCATTATATGCCTTTATATTCAGCAGTTTGTATTGGCAACACTTACTTCATATTCATTCAGTCCCATGAATCCTGAGGAACAAGCCTGTCTGAATTTTGATTTGCTGACCTTTGAATGTCATTTAAATTCCCTGTATTTGATTTGCTCATTAGCGGCTGTCTGCCAGCATTCATAGTGACCTGACTGTAAATACGATGGATTGGAATGGAAGTGTCATGAGCTGCTGACATTCTGCTTTTCGTCAGTGCTGGGTTTTCTTTTTGGCTGAAGCTCTTGCTCTATTTTTAGCATACTAGAGAAAAAAGTTTCCTTGACAAATGTTCGGACCTTTGAGAGCACATACTCGGCCCACTCGCTCTGTACTGATGAGACAGTGTAAAAGTAGAAAGGCCTTAGGACTGCTCATTCCAGAAGACAAGGCTCTACTAATTGAATATGGGTTGAATGTTGAACATGGGTAATGGTCGTAGGGACATCACTGAGGACTAATATTGTAGTGCATGTAATAACTGCTAAGTAAGAAGGAAATTGTTTCCCATTTTAGTTGGAATGTTGAAATTGAGGAACTGGATTTCAGAGAGAGAGAGAGAGGATATTAGATAGATGGATGGATGGATGGATGGATGGATAGTCATGGAAAAAAAAAATAACCACTTCATAATTATCACTTTATTTTAGTTTACAATTTCTAGGTATGTGATTGGCAAAAATAAGCAGCGTTGTTTTTTCTATAAACTAGAATAGGAATTTTAATAGAATTAAACAATGCTGTGCATTTTTGTCACACACACTTAAAAATTGTGAAGTGTGTATATATGTTTGTATGTGTATGTGCATATTATATTATATATGTATGACTTGTATGTCAGTGCTCAGTCCCCGACACTTGTTTAATGTCTTTCAGCATCCTGATGAGAAGAGGTTAGAGGGCCTGTCAAAGCAGCTTGACTGGGACATGAGAACAATCCAGCGCTGGTTTCGACAGAGGCGTAATCAGGAGAGGCCAAGCACCCTGACCCGCTTCTGTGAGAGCATGTAAGACATTTACAGGTCTTCTTTTCAAGCTCCGGAAAAGAAACTCAGTTCTTCTGGTTTCTATTTACATACTAATAGGGATAGGACAATACATTCAACACACATTTACTACAATACTGTATTATAGAAAAAAAAATATGACATTTTTTTCTTTTATTATTTCTTTATCTAACATTGTATTTGTGATCATCTTTTCTTTCTGAGGTAGGTACAAACTATCTTCTTTACTGATATGGCATAGTTTTTACTCTAGAATCCCCTCCTGGCACAACCGTCCCTATTTATCCAGGCTTGGGACCGTCACTAAAATGCACTAGTTTATGCAACCCAGTGGCTATGTACCTATAGGACAATTCATTGTCTCCAGTTAACCTGACTGGTTTATTTTGGGAGGGGGAGCAGAGCACCCAGAGGAAACCCACACAGTCAAAGGGAGACCATGACAACTTGAACTGGATCCACCCCATCTGGGGATCAATACCAGAACTTTCTTGCAGTGAGGCGACAGTGTTAACATTTTTTAGTTAAACCCAATTTATCTGGAAAACCCTGAACCTGGCAACCCAACATGTAGTGCCTGTGACATCAAGCAGACGAGTGTCGTATAATGTCAATGCTTTCTGCTATTAAAAGTGAATATAGATTCATTTAAAGTCAAGAAAGTTTTGAATCGGTTATTAATCGTCTTGTGGCGCATCATTACATTCCTTCATACTACTGCACATAAACTACATTTTCTGACCCATCTGGACCGGTGTTGCTTCCTCACTGTATTCGGTTTATGTGAACTCAGAACAGATTATTTTGTGTACAAATTCTACAACACTTGCTGTTATGTATTTTTATGTAAATTGCTCATAAATAGTAAAAAGAACTTCTCATTTTAACCAGGCTGGGATTGTGCTGTATGAGCTAAATACAAACCTGTTAAATGTAGGACACCTCAGATAAAACAGTGTAAGAAGAGGGTGTTTCTCTACACTGCTCACACTGTGAGAGATTACGCAACATTCAAACATTCTTTTGGTAGAAATGCACACCTCTATTTTTGGAGTTAAACAAAAACATTCTCAGCTGTGGAAAGCATGAAGAGAGCATCATGGTTTTGCTGCCACATAGTCAAGTTACTAAAAAAGGTTATTAAAGAAAAAAAACAATTCATCATAATTGTGTGGGGATTTTTTAAATAAAGCTTAATTGGTAGCACAGACTCTTGACAGCAAGAAGCTCTTGGGTTTGATCCCTGGGTGGTCTGGGTCTGTGTGGATTTCTTCCTGTGTCCAAGTGAAAGTTTTGTGTGTTTACTCTCACCGTGTTCTTCCCAGTAGATCAATAGAAATGGTTATCAAGAGCATGTAGGAGTTCTGTTAAAGCAGGGTCGGCTTCACCTTCTCTTTGCGTTCTCAGCTCTTAAGTGGTCAGAACTCTTTGCTCGGTCATTTCTAAGTCGTCCAGCTTTGTAAATCTTCTCCCCACTGCTTCTTGACTCATGCACATCCTCATCCCTTTTTATAAATACCCATGTTCCATTTTTTTCTCTCCAATACCAAGTTATGATGTGTTTTGTTCCATGACCAGTGCAAGCAGTAATTAGTCTGTTTACTGACTGCAGTCATTGAAATCTGGACTGGGCATGTAATCTGTCAGCCATGTGTTGGCTTTGGAAACCTACCCAAAGTACCCGTAAGTATTTGAACATATCAAGCAGAACTCACTACAACACTAGAACAGAATGTAATGAGTTAGAACATTTTGTTTAAATATTAATTAGTTCCAAACATTTAACAAATACTTTCACAATAAGACTTCAAACCATTCAAACATACTTTTATTCATAATGGTGAAGTGAGGATGCTTTGTTGTTTGTGATTTGTGAGAGTTACAACATGAATGAATTCTTTTGATTGGTTAAGCATGGTTTTAATACCGGATGCCCTTCCTGACACAACCATCCCTTTTTGTCAGGGCTTGGGGACCAGCACTACAATGTATTTGACTTTAGGTTAACAGCTAAGATAAATCGGTGAGACCCGAGGACTCCATCCATTTCTATTCCACCAATCCCGATAAGCAGTCTACTTTAATATCTTTGGCTGTCAGTCAAAGCAAATATCCTGAATTTCTTCTCTTATCTACATCAAAAGCAAGAACTGCTCACAATTTCTGACTAACTTACTATAATGGGCTCTCAGAAATGATGTGCACAACAATACATTTCTCCGTTTTTTTGAAGGTGTTATTTTGTTTGTGGGCAAATTCAAAGTCGACACAGAAGGGGCGCATATCCAAAAATGTTGAAACCCCCTGATCTAAAGTAAATCCCTAAAGCAAAAGTACTTCATCTTAGCTTCTCAAACCCATAATTTTGTTTTGGGTAAACTATTTATGCCTTGCACTTTAACACACTGCCTAAACATTTCCATGCTTCGTGTGCCAGGGAGCGAAACATAGTTAAATATAGAACTGTAATAACTCTGCTTTGGGCTTAGGTATCATGTCTATGTAATTATTCCTTTGTCTGCTGCTTGGTTGTGGGGTAGGTTGCCAAATTGCATTTTGTCATTTTCTTACCCTAACGACGGCAAAGTGATGGACACATTGAGGCCAGGAACTGTTGTTTGGGGGACTGAACGCGCAGTTGTTCATTACTCAGGTTGACACTGCGGTCCTGTCGGCTGCATTTTCTCTCTCTCTGGTGAAGGCTCCCGTCGTCTGCTGCATTAGTAGCAAAATTCTGCGTAGACGGTTCTTCATTCTGCCTCAGTGCTTCAGCTGCGTTTAAACCCCCCAGGAGGCAGGTTCTAATCTGCTTTGCTTCCTTACTAGTAGTGTGGGGTTTTTTTTCTACATTGGAATTTGAGTAAAAACTCCTTGACATTGCTAATTATTATGTTTATATCATTGAAAAAGGCTTTGGATTCAGTCCAAGGAATATTTTTCTCATATCATAAGTGTTCATAACACAAGATCCTAATTTTGTCAACACGTCTTAACTTGTTTTTTCTTTGGAGGATTGTGAAACGGTTGCATTTTGAACACCGCATTTGTGTCAGACTTCTGCTTTATAACTGACTCATTAGAGAGTTTTGAACCAGCATACACTTAGTATTTCTATTATCTTATACCACATGTTACATCTACCTGGTCATTATATCAACAACACCTACTTTACAGTGTTCAAAATGGGCCTGGGGTGAGAAGGCTATACAGTAAAATCTACTTCTAAAGCATATATCTACATACACTGCTCACACTGACTTA
Organism: Microcambeva bendego; assembly: GCA_034509265.1. Classification (NCBI taxonomy): domain Eukaryota; kingdom Metazoa; phylum Chordata; class Actinopteri; order Siluriformes; family Trichomycteridae; genus Microcambeva; species Microcambeva bendego. The sequence goes on along the minus strand of JAYDZG010000010.1, from coordinate 3,773,395 downwards.
TCTATCTACACTGAAGCTAAAGAACTGTGTAACAAATCTATTAGTGAATTTGCATTAATCGTGGTGTAAAATGTCTATAAACCACAAATTAATATTATAAATATTTACTCATCAAGAAGTTGCTGGTAATTA
>JAYDZG010000010.1:3653112-3664999 GCA_034509265.1 Microcambeva bendego | reverse complement strand
GGAGGGGTGGAGAAAGCAATGGCAAACTACTCCACTATCATTGCCGAAATACTTCATGGATCGATGATCCATCAAGTAACCGAGAGTCGGCCGCGACTAAACGGATAATCATCAATGTTTATCTAAGTACTTTTGTTTAATTATGTTTGTAATTTTAAGCTTATTATTAGTTACAGTTTAAAGATTGTTTTGAACTGTTAAATTAAAGAACACAGTTTTGGAAAGTCCACTCAACCATTTTGTCTTGTTGGCTAAGACCTAAGAAGGCTAAAGGACCTTTTTTCGGGTGTATTCTAGTAGCTGTGGTGGCTCCTGCCTACCAGTGGCAACAAGGTTCAGACTTTCGCGCTGATATGCTAGCATTTAACAGATGCCTTTATCCAAAGCGACTTACATTACACTCACAATCTGACCAATTGAGGGTCAAGGGCCTCGCTCAAGGGCCCAACAGCAGCTACCTGGCAGTGGTGGGCTTGAACCATCGACCTTCGGATTACTAGTCCAGTACCTTAACCAGTAGGCTAAAGCTGGCATTCATTCAATTGGTGACAATTCACTTGTCAGCCAGAAGGTCCTGGGTTGGATCCCCAGGATGATGGAGTTTGAAGATCTCTGGGTTCTCTGGTTTCATCCCACTATCCAAAAATCATGCGGTTAATTGGAGATACAAAAATTGACCATGAATGTGTTTGATATAAATGTGTGGACTGATGCAACACGTACTGAATAACTACCGTGTGTCTGTCATGAACGTAACCAAGTGTGTAAAACATGACCATCGTTAATCACTTAATTGAACAAAGTGCTTTGCTGGATTGGATTGAGTTCGATCTGGTTCAGTTTGGTGTGAGTGGTGATGGGCTTTATTTGCATTGTGTTATCTTAGTGTGGATAGAGACAGACGAACCAACCTATGTATATGTGTGTGTTTAACACACACACACACACACACACACACACACACTGGGAGAGAGAGAGTGAGAGGTGTCTCACCACTTTGAAAGGTTTGGGCATGGGCTTGCAGGTCATTGCCATTTCTCCCTCATTCCTCCCCGACGGCTTCCGTGCCTCATCACAGAGAATCATCTCGTTCTGTCCGGGTTTCTTCCTCCATTCATTCGTTCTCCCGCCTCCTCGTTCAATTTTGTTTTGTTTTACTGTCCCTCTGCTTTTGTGACTCCCTTCCTCCACCCATCCTACCCCGCCTCCTCCGGGAGGATCATTGATTAATTCCTCTTCGGCTACTCCGCTCCGAGCGCAGTCAGTTGCGCACTTGACGAAGGGCTTCATCCACATTTCTGCTCATTCTCCACCTCGTCTGTCAGCCTCATCGGTTTTTTTCTCCAGCATTTTAAGCATCGGCTACTCCTTTCCCTCCTTTTTATGCTCTCTGTTGCTTCACACTGAGTCACCAGTTGAATGTATGAAGCCAGCGGATGAGCGATCGAGTGAATGTGTGTGAGAGAGGATGGATATGGAGGATTTTGTGCGGTGAGGTAAAGGTCTGCAGAATGCAGTCTGGGGAAGACGCTCTCCACGTTTCCTCCGTGTTCATGATGGACAGGCTCAGTCCTCGATGCCGGCATGTATGATCGGCTCCTCCCGGTCACCGCACCGCTCCACTTTGTAAGTACTGCGTCTCGCTAGTGTGCTCAGGCTGTAAATCATCGATGTGAGATGTGAAGGGTAGTCGATGTGAAAGTACTTTTTTGGGCTTTTAATCAGGATATTTTGAATTAGAACACACATCAGTGTCTTTGTTAAAAAGACTGAAACTCCTTCTTCTTTCATTTTCTTTTTTCAGTGACTTTCGGTGACTTCAGGTTCCCTATCTCTATCCAATCTCCAGCTCTCATTAGTTCGGTATTTCTTTTAGTATTGTTTTTACTGAACTTGAATGATATCCATGCATGTTTATGCATGGTTATTTGGTCCACCCCCCAGATTTGATTCATTTTGCTTTACTACTAGGGATAGAAACCGTTTGTGCTTTCCATATATCAAAATGCATTTAGTATTCATTAACATTTTTTAAATATTATTCCAGAAATGTCGAATTGGTTGGCAAAACTTTGGGCACTCCTGAGCCCAAACCACCTCTGCACCTTTGTTACCTAAACTTAACTTTACTTGCTGCCATTCTTTGTGTTTTTGTGTGGAATCTGGGATTGGAACTTTGTATTGTAGTGATAGAGTAATCCTTCACATGTGGGTATTTTAGCTACTAGGGATGTGACGATACATCCTACCCACGATGCGATATTATTCACGATACTGGGTTCACGGTATTTTTCAACATGAAATTGAAAAATTATTTGTTATCAACTTTTCAAAGTTTCCTTTTACTATTTCTTGCTAAAGAATGAAGAATAAGAAAGTAGTTGTAATTATCTTTTATTGGTTTAAACGATCAATGTTCTTTTATTTCGGGAGGTAGTTGCGAAACTCTCAGAAAATAATGGATTAATTTTCTGTGAAAAACTTAACATCTGGAAGAATTACTAAACAGATGTTTGTAATATTTATCACTGTTATTTTACTTTTAATAGTATTATTTTATAATTGTAATTATTCTTAATTGTAGTATTACAATTGATTTTATTGTTGAAATTCTAGTAGAATGCACTGTTTTATTATAGTTTAATTATTTTCAATAGTTGTATTTAATGTTAATACATTTTTATTATTGTATTTATGATCAGTAGTAGTTATTTAAAACAATCATTTTATTTCAGGAAGTTGTTTAAAAGTTATGTAAACAAATAGTAGATTTATTTTTGTGTTAAAATGTAAAAATCAATTCATTTGAAAATAATCATTGGTTAATCGATTACCAAAATCAGTTGGTTCGTGTCAATTCTTTACTGAATCTTTACTTTCCTAGTAGCTACTGATAAAGTTCCTTATTCACTGTAGAGGGAGAAATATGCAAATCCATCCCATGGAATACTCTTTGGGTTAGTTTGTTTCCCAAGTGACACCCTACTGAACCAAATAGCCACTGATTAAGATTTGCTGACATTAAGGGTGATTGGCTTTCAAAGCACACCAGTTATGTGGATCCAGGGTATTAATCTATCGGTTGGTTGGTCATCTCCATAGACTAATAATCTCCATAATTTACTCATATTTGGGCAGGAATTTTAGTCGAGAAAAGTATATTTGTAACTCCAGCCTTCCCTAACACATGCATGTATACATGGTTTGAAGACCCCACCCATAGAGCATGGTCATCTCGCCCGGAACTTTATTTCCAATGACTCTGCCGGTCTCTGCATACAGTGTCACTATATTAACTGTAACCTTGTGCCCCTAAGCAGTGTTTTCATTACATTGTCCAGCTCTCATCAATATTTCCTGTCGGTCTGGGTGCGGGACAATCACTGGGACGAGATAATGCTCTTTATATGAAGGGGTACCGTGATTCTGTTGAGTTGACTCTGATGGTGGTGCTGTACCGTCACTGTAGGCTGTACTGCTGAGGAAGTGCTGCCGTGCTGATTGTCTGCAAGTGCACTGCCTTCAGGGAGTCTCAAGGCTAGTCCTGTTACTTGTGCATGGTGTGTTGGTTGAGGAAAGTTGCTCAATAGCTCTCCTGGGGCAGCGGTACTCCTCAGTAGTTGCTTGCCCTGGGCCTTAGTAAACGGTTTTGGTCAGTTAAAATCCTAAAGGTTGCGTCTTCTGGTGATTTAAAAATAAAAAGAAGTCGGTTTGGATATTTTAACATTTTTTTATTATTATTATTATTTTTTTTTTTTACCCAAAACGAGGTTTTCACTGAAAGGAAATGCAAAGTAGGCAAACCCCTTCTAATGCACAACAGGGGTCAGAAACAACCCCCATTCCTTCCCTATGTAATTTAATGTATTTCTGAGTACATTTCTGGTATATTTGTATGTAACTAGGGAAAAATCTTTTTATTTTACATTTAACATGCATAAGATGTGCAAACGCTGCAGTGTTTACATTTAGAAATGTCTACACAAATATTTGTCCACAGTAAATCTATTCCTGACTAAAACATTTACAAATCAACAGTTCCCGTCATGTTCCACAGTAAATACATACGGGGCCATTTTGTGAGTTGCATGGAAGCTTGAATGATTTTTTTTGCAAATATCTAGAAAAATGAAACTTATTCAGGTCACTCAAATGACTTAATGATTTAATTTACCCTGATGTGCAAACATGCACACTGATGTGGAGTTCCAATACGTGGAGTTCAGATTCGGTTTATTTGTGGCTTTTTTACTTCTTTGTATACATACTCTGGATCTTCTCTGAGCTCAGGTGTTTACGCCTCTTGCTGGTTCTCGATCAAGCCAAGTTGTTCCTTCACAAACCTGCTTAGAAAAGCATGACATCGCGTTTTATACAAATATTAGGAAATGTCCTCACCACAGATCACTGCTGTGTAGTCTGAGTCCCTAAAACTTGTTTCTGGCAGCTAGGAAATGTCTTTGTTTTGTGATGTTCTTAAAATAGTTTCACAAAACCTAACCACTCTCTCATTAGAGCTTAGTCTCAGTAAAAAACATTGTGTATACAGTACCAATCAAAGGTTTGGACACACCTTCTCATTCAATGTTTTTTTTTTTACATTGTTGATAACTGAAGACATCAAACCATGAAATGCATTTGGAATGATGTAGTTAACAAAGAGGAATTAAATCAACCGGATTGGGTTTTATTCCTTTTGCTTTTAAGACACCTTTGCTCTTTGTAGTCACATGGAATGGTTTTTAAGGCATTTCCAGAGATGCTGGAAACTTGTCGACTGCATTGGCCTCATTTTGAGGTCCAGTTCATCCCAAATCATCTCAATTGGGTTCAGTTCAGGTGATTGTGGAGGCCAGATGGAGGAGTGTACAACGTTGAAAAGAAATCAAATCAAGAGAACCCACTGTATGAGAAGGTGGGTCCAAACATTTGACTGGTACGGTGTTTTAGTTTGGGTGTGTGATGTCCCATGGCACCCATGGGACATTAAAGGCAGTGTTGTTGAAGGACGTGTACTGTTGATTGACATCACCATGACACAGATTGCATCATCAGGTGCAACATGGGACAGAGAGCATAAGAAAAAGCTGACCAATCTGCAGCCAACCATCACAAAGCAATGACTGCATAGTAAAGTGACATATATAAGTGGACACTTCATGTATCACTATGAACAAACTTTCACTCTCGTCGTTTTAGCCACCAGTTCAACAAAACTGGAGGACCTGAGCTATCTTGATGAACAGCGTAACACACCCCTGCGCACCTCTATACGAATGCCGTGGCACAACACCGGAGGAAGGCCACTCCCCGACAAAGGTACACCCACAACCCCTCTGACTGCATTGTTCCCAAAAATAACAATTCTTCATCTTCATTTAAGTTCTTAATATACAGTAATATACACTCTTCCTTTTTTTCTTTTTTATACTCAGGTGTTGCTTATGTGTATTAATAGCTGGTAGGGAAATTTAGATTTGCTGGTATTTGCTGGAGCTTTGTAACACTGGACACAGTAAACATTACAGACCTTGTTAATGTTCTAATAGTGAACTTTACAAACAAACCTTTGCACCCGCTCATATTAATCATTAACAAGACTGGAAAGAGTTTAAATAGTTTCAAATGTGTTAAATCTTGGGTTTCACTCAATGTTTGACTGTGAAAGAGAAAAATAAATACGTTTTATAAAGTGGCCTCGTGAAGAACAAGTCAATAAATGTACATTGATAGTGGATAATATACTGTTTTATCAGCTTTATTCCCTATAAATAGTCCTGCACAGCAATAACAAGACAAACTTATAACAGTAGTAATGTTTCATTTGGATCTAGATTTTAGACTAAAACCTCAAGGCTCAGACCAAATATTGATCTGTCTTTTCAAAGCAAATCTTATGGCTTGTTAATCATCTTTTAGTTGCCCATGATTGGTGTGTCTGCCAAGTAGTAAAAGCATGGGATTCCATCTCATCAGACACATAAAGCCATTTAAAGACCAAAGCAGCAGGGAAAAAAATGCAATACAATCATTAAATACAATATTAGTGAAATGAAAATGATTAGAAATATGTAGAGAAAGAGAAAGAACGTCTGAAACCAGTTAAATAATAATAAAAATGGTATTTTAGTCATGTCTGATGATCTAATTTATTGGAAAAGATAAATACAGGAAAAAGTTTCCACGACTACAGTGCAACTGTGTTTTTAGTTTAGACTCACTGGCACGTTTATTTAAGCTATTAATATTTTTCTGGGCTCTTTTGTTGTATGTGTGCTCAGATCCCTTTTTTAAAGAGAACTCTAACGACTCTTCAGACTTTCTTCTCTTACACAGCCTGACCTATATACACGTGTCTGTGTGTCCCCGTACTCTTCCCTCAGCACGCTTCGTTCCCTATAAGCCCGCGGATATCATGCTAAAGCCGCTTCTGTTCGAGGTTCCCAGCATCACAACGGACTCAGTGTTCGTAGGGCGGGATTGGCTGTTTCAGCAGCTGGAGGATGTGCTAATTAACAGTCAGTCGGGCGAGAGCCAGGGAGCCGCCGTGGTGGGCAACGTGGGGTTCGGCAAGACGGCCATCATCTCTCGCCTGGTGGCACTGAGCTGCCACGGAGGCCGCATGAGACAGATCGCCTCCAACAGCCCTCACGCATCTCCGAAAAGTAAGCACAGTGAGTCATTTCACTCGGTTCCACTGAAGATCTCATTAGATGTTATTCAAATCAAATCAAGGTTTAGTTGTCATTCACAAAGTCATACTTGGTACAACGAGCAGTGAAATGCTTTTATGACTGCTCAGCCACGATAGTAATTAAGGTAATTACCACAATATACATTTATGTTAAAATGCAAACTTTAAAATGTAATAAGAGTAGAAACATTTGCTGTGGGCTGGTGGTTAGAGAACTGAGCTTGTGATCAGAACGTTGCTGGTTCGAATCCCCGAGCCGACAAGTCACGACTGAAGTGCCCTTGAGCAAGGCACCTAACCTCTAACTGGTCCTCTAGTGCTGTGGTTAGGGCTGCCCACCGCTCCGGGCATGTTTGCTCACTGCCCCCTAGTGTTCACTAGTGTGTACGTGTGTGTTTCACTGCACGGATTGGATTAAAATGCGGAGGACGAGTTTCACTGCAAGGTGATGACAAGAGTATTCTAAATCTAAATTTGTATATTGTATGTTGATTAACAGAGACAATAATTTTATGTAGTGTGATCTTCATGCAGCTTCTTACTTTTTAAACCCTTACTTTAAACACGTTAAACATATTTACATTTATGGTATTTAGCAAATGTCTTATGTAAAGTGATTTCAAGCTTTAAAAGCTTAAGGGACTTTTTCAGGCGCCCCAACAGTGACCATTTGGCAATGCATACAGAGTACATCCCTTTATGGCAATGGAATTCCCTAACAGCTGTGGACTCATTCTGCAGGAAAATACTTTCCATTCTTCAACAAACTTCTAATTCCTGAAAGGTTTATGGAACCTGACGGAGTTCAAGTTGCTCTTATTCACCACTGAGCTTTACACACGGTGGAAATTGTCCTCTGCATTTTAACCCAATCTATGCAGTGAAACACACTTATACACGCTAGGGGCAGTGAGAACACGTGCAGCCCTAGTCATGCTGCCTGACGAGCAGTTAGGGGTTGGGTGCCTTGCACAAGGGCACTTCTCTAAGAATCCGATTATGCGTCAAACCAGTGGACCATCGAGCATCTATATCTGTTCACATGTGTTCAGTGTTTATTGCTTGTTTAAAGTGTACATGTGTATTAACATGGATTATATTGGCCTGTGCAGCAGGAAACCTGAGTTTGGATTTACCCCTGAGTCAGCCTCCTCAGTCCACCCCTCCCTCCAGCAACTCCAACACCCTGCAGTCCAACAGCGGCCCCAGCACACCGGAGATCCTGCGACACCGAGAGGAAGCTGTTAAACGTCTGGCCGCCAAGGTAAACACTACAGGTTCATTACCAGAAATGTTCCTCACATACTGTCAGACTGTGCAGCTACACTAGAAGCTCCTGGACAAGTAAGCATAGTAAAGAATAATTATAATCATTAAAGAGGATCCAGGGTTCGAATCACCAGAAGTGCTCTCACTCCATCATACGTCTACATGCAAACATCAACAGCTTTGTCTATAAGGGACTGGCCAGAGAACATGGGCGCCCCAGACATCTATTAATTTACGCAGGATAATCCATGAATGCCGACAGAGGGAGAGAGAGAGATACTTTATTCATCCCAAGGATTTTTTCTAGATAGATACTTTACATTTTGTATTGATAGAAAGTTACAGGATAAAGATCTTCTGCATATGTATTGTTGCCAGATCCCTCAGGAAACCTCCAGAGATCTTGTACGTGCGCTTCAATGCATTCCAAGCATTCTGCATAAATTCTTGTAGAACTTCCAACTCTAGGTGCACCTCTATTGCTCACATGGGTTTGTACACATTTGAACACGTGTATATTTGTGTAAGGGGGTCTTTACCATAGCAACTAACACTAGCTTTGTTGCTTTTGCAACCTCGGATGATTCATACCTCTCGACTTGTCCACTGAGGCATTATAGTGGAGTGGGATCACACAGCACCGCAGCTGACGTGTTATGGCTGTTATTGATTGCTGAAATTATTTAAACAACACCTGGGTTTTTAGGCTGAACGGAGATATTTGGGATTCTGGAAAAATCCGACCTGTGTTCCTGATATTTATCGCGAACTGAATGGACGAGCTTCGTTTTGCAGCAGCAATGTTTGCCAAAGTCAGCGGGGGTTGGATGCAAATTTGATCAGGAGCGGACAGAATACTAGACACAATTACTGAGCTGGAAAAATCTCATTAGATCTCGTACTACAACCAGATTTGGGATGAAATATGGCATGGTTCATAGCATCTACACCGGATGTTGTAACATGGTTTCACCATGAAATAAAGTTTTTCTATCCAGACATGCCCTGAATATCACTTTCTTTAATAAATTGGGTTGGAGGTAAAGCTCTTCCAGATGTGAGATGAGCCTCAGTAAACGGACGCTCACAAAAATAATCAGGTTAAGTTCATACTACACTACATGACTTCAGCCCAGATTTTTTATTTTTTTAAAGGGTCCTGGGTTCTATTCCCAGATAGGAAACCATGTCTCAAACACATGCACTCAGGCCAATTGTAGAAACGATATTGATATTGAATTATTATATCATGACTGTGTTTGACATGAATTTGACTTGAACAGAATTTTATAGCCGGTAACTACCTGTGCTGTCACGAATGTAACCAAGGGTGTAAAACATGACATTTAAAATCCTTATTAAACACAGCAAATGTTTTACTAATATACTTTAGATTCGTTCTTGTGTTACTTCGCTCTGTACCACAAAAACCTCCGAGCCACTAGTCTCGCTGGACTTGATCCTCCTCCCAGGACTTGAGGAAGACGAGCATCAAGGCTCTTCTGTAATTGCACCCACGTGCTGGAACTTCTGAGTTCCTTGCTATTTCTGCCGAATGCAGAAAATGTCAATAGCTGGGAACTTTGAGGGTGGGAGTAGTTGTAATCGGTAGTGTCTAAGAGACCTGATTTCGACCTCCAAGCTTTAAGGGGAAGAAGATTTTCATGTGATGATGTAAAAGCAGAGATGATTCATTTGCCTTGCACTCATACGAAACCATTTTTCTGGTGTTAAAATGGAATTGTTAATAAATAGAGATTTGAAGTGTGAAAGCTTTAGTGAGGCTTTATGAAGAACCCTCATAGTTACATTTCGGATCACCAGCAGTGATGTTGCTGTCAGTTCAGGACCACAGTTCAGCACAAGTACCAGACCCTTCTATTATTTTTCCAAAGTTTTGCCTTCAGTGCTTTCTCTAAAATAATAACCTGCTCAAACTTGGTTCAGCTTTGTGTCATGACATGATGCATCACACAAGTTACTTTGCTGAACAGCCATCATTAGAGTGACTCACATGTGATTCACTCAAATAAAAGCTTCATTATGACGTATAGCTGTAATCATTGAAATGGCACGTTTGGAAAACGGGGTTTTAAAAAAAAAAACATTTTGACCCCCTCATGGTATTTTTTATTTTTATTTTCTCCCTATTTTTTTTTTTAATTTTCACTATTTGATCATAGTTTGCTGTGGCATGCCGCCATTCTACAGGATCACTACGGTTACATGCTTCTTATAACATGTTCAGTGCAGACAAAACACAAATAACTCCACTATCACCTGTCTCCTCCTGCCAGCAGAGGCAGTAAATGCAGCAGTTATGAGGAATCCCCTCCAACAGTCCCTACAAGGTCGAATTATAGGTACATACAGGAGCACTATTTGTCGCTAGTGTTTTATGTAATGTGTGTTACGGAGGTGTATTTCCAGAGTTTATCGTCATCCAGCTTTGATTCAGCCCAGTGATCATTTCTAATTTACACCTTTATCCAAGCAGCTTAGTGTACAGTGACAATAGACATTCTGAGCAAATTGAGGGTTAAGGACCTTGCTAAAGGGCCAAACAGCGGCAACCTGGCAGTGGTGAGGTTTGAATCAGCGACCTTTAGTGTCGTAACCACTGGGCTACGGCTCATCAAACTGGCGCTACACCTGACCGTTCACTTTCACCGATTATCTGTTTACTGAGATACTGTCACTGATAACCCAGCTCATCACTGGTGTACTAAATAAAGACTTAAATACGTGAATGGCTTTAATAGCACATATTTCTGTATGAACTATGCTATATTTGGATTTTGGCTCAGGATCACACATGCGCTGTGTCAGACTTTAGTCTCCACTTTGAACCAGCTGGGGTTCTGCAGTTCCCACCTCTTTTCCACAATAACCCACAAACTGCTCCACTTCAATTGAGATTTGATGAGTCTGGCAGTAGAGACGGAGCTTAACCAAGGCTTACCGAGCCACCTGCTCGGCCATCTCGCATTCAAAACTTTCTCACTCACTCACTGGCAGAACACAGCCAGAGTAGATTATCTTAGGTGTTTAATATAGTGTAATAAGATGAGAGAGTATGTTTATATACCCAAAAGAGGATCATGGTGATGGAGGGAGGATGTCTGAGAGAGTTCAAAGTCCGGATTTAGCACCATCCAATTTCTACCTTTTTACACACTCAAAGAAGCTTTAAAGGAAAGAAGATTTACTAGTGATGATGTGAAAGGCTCTGTGCGGAACCAAAAACATTGGATAAAGTTACAGGTGACATTAGATAAAGAAAGGTGACATTTAAAATAGAAATGTGAAAGATTTGAAAGAACCCTCATATATTTCAACCTTAATAATGTGGATTAAGCTGTGTACACATCAGAGTTGCTGAGGCAGTCATCAGCAGTCATTTAAGAGGTAAACAGATAGAGCTCTGACCATTCCTCAGCTCAAAATGAATGATCTGTACACATTTGTACTCAGGTTCTGATGGGCCAGAAAAAAAAGATTTCCTTTTCAGCTACTCCGTTTACCTAATACAAGCATCCATCGACCAGAACATTTATTAATGAATCCAACCATCTTAAAAGCCTCTAAGGGCAGTAACTTGAAACGACATGCTGGAGTGCCATTTTACCAAAGATTACAGCTGACTGGAATCTGCCCAGGTGAAAAACATGCTTGAAAAAGGCTTGTCTTTTTAATTAAGAGAGTCTTTGTATTTGATAAATCTCATTTTGTTGCTTATTCTTGTGATTACGGTTTTTCTTTTTTACTTTTAAGGTGTGAAATTGAGGTAATATAGTGCATTGTATTTTTCAAGATTACAAATATTTCCGAATTTGTTGAGCCCCTTTCCCCATCACATGCAATTATTTTTTAAATAAATATATTTATATAGTCCTACCAAACATGTTAATTGTACTTTTGCAG
>JAYDZG010000010.1:3638048-3648062 GCA_034509265.1 Microcambeva bendego | reverse complement strand
GGGGGTACTGGAGCCTATTGTGGCTTTTCAGTCAGGGTCAAGGAACACAGTAACACCCCTGAACGGGGTGCCAGTCCATCACAGGCCTCACACATTCACCTATAGGGCTATTCAGTGCCTTCAATTCCCCTGGCTGCATGGCTTCGGGAGAACACACAAACCCCAACAGAAAGGACCCGGACCACCATGCCTGGGTATCGAACCCAGAACCTTCTCGCTGAGATGGCAGTGCTATCCATAGAGCCGCGGTGTCTTGAAGTGTTTACATCACTTAAACGCCTATGAGATGAACTACAACACTGATCTTTTTGAAACAGTGGTTGAACAATTGTCAGGCATTTGTGTTTCCTTTCTTCCCATCTTCAGCCTAATAAACATATTCACTTTATTAAAAATCCACTTTAATAAAGATCAAGTCTGTTGTACTTGGTAATCAAGTAATTTAGTGCTGTTAATACTAATTTATGTTTCGGTCTAACTCCTCAGAGAGGAAGATTCCAGAGGAGGAATACATCATCCTGATTGATGGACTTAATGAAGCAGAGTTCCACAAACCAGACTATGGAGACACCGTCGCATCTTTCATCTGCAAGCTTATTTCCAAATGTCCTACCTGGCTCAAACTGATCATCACTGTACGGACCAACCTACAGGTAAGAGCCTCACTGTTCTGGTCTATTAGAAAATACTTATAAAAAACATACACTCAACATATACTATTTTATAAGTGTGTGTGTGTGTGTGTGTGTGTGTGTGTGTGTGTGAGAGAGTGTGAAAAAGTGAAACTTGAATATTATATTCATTCATTACACACAGGCTGATATATTTCAAATCTTTTTCTTTTAATTTGGATGATTATAACTGACAACTAATGAAAATCCCAAATATAGTATCTCAGAAAATTAGAATATTACTTAAGACCAAAAAAAAAAGGATTTATAGAAATGTTTCTGCTGAGGCGTGGCATCGAGAGAACAAGAGACCCCAGATTAAGCATCCTTTTCTTTATTTCAGTCGTTTACTTAGAATTACTTTGTTTTTAAGCAATAAATAGTTTTCAGTAAGCCTCATCAGTATGTGTAGGAAGCAGTAGATCTTCACCTCACAGCCAGTGTGTAATGTATTATTCATGGTGTTTGTCTAACACTGCGGTGGCTAAACCACTTATTGTTTTTTCTGCTGTAAGAAGTGAAGGCAGTGTAAAGGTCTTCAAAATAGGAAGGTTTCCAGGTTTAAATTATTAAGGTCGTGAGTGCGAATGCACACGAGTGTCCACAAATTCAGTCATGTAGATGAATCCGTGTTTAGATCAGGGCTCACAGAGACGGCTCAGTCATGTTTCTGTTTGCTGATGGAGAGAAATATGTGCTGTAGGGCTTGTGTGTATGTACACGTTTGGTATCGGTCATATGTCCTGTTTCTTACCTCTAATCATCGAGGCTCACTGACCTTTTGGAGATATCACCAGTCTTGTAAAGCAAAAAAAGAGGAGATGAAAGCTGTTAACACCTCAGCTCATGTCTGGGCTTTTTTTTTATATACATTATACATTTTGATTAGGAATTAAGGAATAAAACAGTTGTATAACAATGAAGAACTCCAGACCCTGAAATTATTATTATTATTCTTTTTTTCCTGATTTGTATAAATCACATTTTAAATTGTTCCCCTGTAAAGAAGGATGGAGGTCCTTGCTTAATCTTTTTTTCTTATTGCTGTTGCCCTCGGCTGGCTTCAAACTCATAAAATAAACTCAGAAATCATCTTAATGGCATCCTGAAAGTGTTGTTTGTTGTAAGGTAACTTCCATCATACACCTAATATAAAACTGTTGGGTGTGGACAATCCTTTGGTTTTCCTGAGACATGCTATGCCAGTCACTATCACTTTTTTGAGCTTTTGCTTCTACATTTGGATACAGTGAACCCCCGCAAATTTGTGGTTTGGGTTTTGCAGTTTTTCAGTGTATCGAGATGTAGAAGGTTTGAAATTTGTGGTCTAATAATAGTTCGTGGAAATCAATAATATCCTAAATTTTTATTTATATTTGTATCATACCAATATATAATTTTAATGCTAAATCATTTAGAAAACTATATTTTACTAATTTTGTAACATATATATTAGTGTAAATCAGCTAAATTTACCCTCCTTATACCAAAGAAAATGTGCCTGCATGAATGATGGTACATACACATATAGGTGTAACATGGGTACAGTGATACGAGCCGATCTAGGGAAGAATCTGTTTACATGAATGCAGAACTTGTGAGCCGGGAACATCATAACAACACCCAGTTCTAAAGCCTCTCAATACTAAAGATGACTATTTCTACAACTACTAAGCACTACAGTTTCTAAGCCTTAACACCCGCCTCCGCCCCGAATCAGCCACACTGATTGGTTGTTAAGACAGATGCCACTCCATAATCACTGTAATTGGTTTGTTGTTTTCCAGCCAAAGCTACAAGCTAAACAACAATTCAATTCACTGATTAGTTTTACTACACGAAAAGTGGGGCTTAGCTGCACTTAAATCTACCTGGGTAGACACAATAATTCCACTAGTCTAAGAATAGCAACCAAATTGTGAAATCCTTAATATTATGGCAAATACATACCCATGTATATGTGTTTTAGAAAATAAACTTGGCACTAACAGGTGAATAGCACTGATTTCTTTATTACAACCTGTTAGTGGGGGGATATATTAGGTAGCAAGTGAACATTTTATTCTCAAACTTTTTTAGAAGCAGGAATCACGATAGGGTGTAAGGACCTGAGCAAGTCTGACCAGAACTGAATCAGGATGTCTAGACGACCAAGTCAGAGCATCTCCAGAACTGCAACTCTTGTGGGCTGCAGTGGTCAGTATCTATTAAAAGTGGTCCAAGGAAGGCACAGTGGTAAACCAGCGACCAAGACTCTCTGATGCACGTGGAGAGCTTCTGTAGCTCAGGCTGCTGAAGAAGTTAATGCTGTCCTGATAGACAGGTGTCAGAATACACAGACCATCACAGTTCCAGAGCTGAAGGGAAATATTACGAAGGAGGTTATAATGTTCTGCCTGATCATATCCAATCGGGTATGTGACAGAACGAATAAGATGTTGGATAAAATGCTAATAAAATCACATCTCATTGATTAAGTAGCTTCAGTGATAAAATTAACATCCATCTCCAGTACTTACAGATTATACCACAGAAATAGCTCAGCCGCCTTAAGCTTTTAAAACTTTTTATTGGTCTGCTTTATGACTGCATTTAAATGTAAGTACATTTTCTCAGAATGCTCAGGTCATTGATTTTCAAGGTCACTCGATAATGAATAATTGCAGTCTTTAATGCTTTTAACCTAATTAAAAGTTCCTTTGAGCATAACTTGGAGTGCAAACACGGCTTCATTTTTGGATGCCGATGCTAAACTTCTGTTATCCCGTTTTGTGTTTGTTAAAGGACGTAACCAGCTCGCTCCCCTTCAACAAGATCAGTCTGGACGATTTCCCTGACAACCAGGAAATCAGCTCTGACCTCGACGCCTACATCCAGCACCGAGTGAACAGCAGTCACGACGTGCTCAGCAACGTCTCTCTGAATGGCAAGGCCGACCCGGTCACCGTGTCCAAACTGAGCTCGCACCTCATCTCCCGCAGTCAGGGATCGTACCTCTACCTAAAGCTCACTCTGGACCTTTTCGAGAGGGGCCACCTGGTCATCAAAAGCGCCAGCTACAAGGTGGTACCCATCTCCTTACCCGAGATCTACTTACTCCAGTGCAACATGAAGTTCAGGAGTAACTCTGCGTTCGAGCGCGCCGTGCCCATTCTGAACGTCGCCCTGGCCTCTCTGCACCCGCTGACCGATGAGCAGCTCTTTCAAGCCCTGAACGCCGGTGCGGTCCGGGGGCAGCTACACTGGGACGACTTCCAGCAGCGCATAGAGACGCTCTCCGCATTCCTGATTAAACGCCGAGATAAGACGCGAATGTTCTGCCACCCGTCCTTTAGAGAGTGGCTGGTGTGGAGAGCCGACGGCGAGAGTTCAGAATTCCTCTGTGATCCCAGGTCAGTTCTGATTGTGTCTTAAAGTTTAGCATGAACTTGGATTATTATGTGATGTACAGCACTTTCGCCTGTAATGCTTTTTGCTGTTTACAGGGTCAACAAATAATAATATTTTGTTTACATGTTGGACTCCGCTTTGCATTTATGGACAGAATATACCGTGGAAATAAATATGTATCTATAAAAGAAAGATAGCAAGCTAAACTTTCCATTATTTGGCTTTAGATCCAAGTGAAATCTAAAAATATACATTTATTAAGTTACTCAATGTTCTATGTTCTGATTTCGCTTTTTTGTCCACACTGTGGTCTGATTTCTATTTAACCTGAACACACATTATCATTTTCAAAAAATAATTTACAGATCATTGCACATTTTCACTTGGTCGTGGATGAAGCTGACTTCAGAAAGATGAAATCCGGCTCCTTCTTATCTTGCATTTGTAAATGCAGCGATGAACCGTCTGAACTCGCCACTTTTAAAACACTATGTGGTTATAATAATTACAGAAGCATGTCAGTTTGACAGGTTTTAATCTAGATTACCCTCTGCTGCAATAATGAGTGTGGCTCAACTATTGTGTGAGAGTAAAGAAAGTAAAGGCTAATGGGATGGTAGATTGCCAAGAAGTGGCCAATTTTATGTAGTTATGAATTCTTGAATTGCTAATGTCGTCGTGTGTGAGCGTTTGTGTGACCTGACCTTTTTAACGCATAGTGTTTAAGTAATTAAGAAACATTGATTAAAAGGCAGTGGCTGAATTTAACTACTTTCTTAATTAGTATTTCATTTTACTTTATTGATCTTACTGTCATTTTATTGATCTGTCACAGCACTTGGATTAAATTATGTCTCCTTTGTAACCATCACAAAGCTTTTACACATTCCACCCTTTTTCTGAGAACTTACTTTGGGCTTAGTACGTGTCTCACATGTATTTCTGCTCTCTTATATAAACGGCAGCAAACGTTTGCTAACAGGTTTTGATTTTTATCAGTCGGCGGCCCTTTCAGGGAGGGATGACCGGACTATATGGTTGGGGTTTTCAGATGATGGCAGCTTTTGGAAGTAAAACAGTTAAACAATGTAACAGTAAACGTGTAGTTTTACTAGAAACAGCTTGTTCATCATTTAACCGCATTGGCATAAATGTTTTGTTGTTTTTATTATTATTTTCTTGTAGAAGTGGCCACGCCCTGATGGCATTCATGTTGTCCAGACAGGAGGGGAAGCTGAATAGGCAGCAGACAATGGAGCTTGGACACCACATTTTAAAAGCACACATATTTAAGGTAAAAAGCACATCCTATCATGTCCTACTTTACAGACCTGGTTTGTAGTATAACTTTGAAGAAACACAAAATCCTTTTTAAATATTATTATTATTATTATTATTATTATTATTGTTATTGTTATTATTATTGTTATTATTATTATTGTTAATATTATTATTATTATTATTATTCCTAGTATTATTATTATTATTTATTTTTTTTATTACGCAACCTGACCTGTTTTAGTTTTATGACCACCAATATAGAGAGCCCTAGTGTGTCTTTATAGTTAATTTAATGTGGTAAATTAAGTCTTGTAATGTATATTTGTTAGCTAGGACTTTATTTCAAACTAAGAGTTTTCTTTACCATTTATCATTGTGTGAAATATTACCAACCAGTAGCAACATGATTGAGAGACAAACCCAGTTGTATTTGCCTTAAATATTATAACTTTATTATTTTAATAAATAAATGCATTCTTTTCCCCTACAGGGTCAGAGTAAGAAGACTGGAGTATCATCCAGTCTTCTACAGGGTTTGTGGATCAGCAGCAGCACTGACAGTCTTTCTGCTGCTTTGGCTTCACTAAGGAACCTGTACACACCGAATGTCAAGGTCTGAACACACATGTATTCACAAACAACTCCACATTTCTACATGATTAAGAGTCCAACTTATAAACAAACACAAAGTTAAGCACAGATGTTTAAAAAGTTATGCACAGATGTTGTTTATTATTACTCAAACTGCTCAGTGTCATGATTTAATGTGGAACGTGCTGAAGGAATCAAATGAGCCAGTTACAATATTTCTACAGAAATCAGTTACACTTGTGTTCAAATTAAGTTAACGAAAGATAAACCAAGAATATGTTGCTTTTGTGGAGGATTTACTTAAATGCCTTCAAATACTTGTGCTCACTGACATTTTACTTGGTGTTTTTCCTTTTGTGTTTGTGTGTCTATGAAGGGGTGGGGAAGTTTAATCTAAAATCAATGTTTGACAACACTGCTCATTTTGGTCAAACACATTGACAGAAATTATAAAAAAAAAATCAAGTGCTCTCTTAATTTTTCCATGACTGTATTGTGACTGAAGTATGTGACTGCCAGCTTATTTTAAGTCTGACACACTTGTGGTTTACAGTGACAAAAATAAACGTTTATTTAAGTCTGATTAATTCCAGAATTGGCGGTCTCAGGATTATAAGAAGCAGAAATGATGAACATAATTTAGAGCTGAAACTTCGTTTTAATATTTTCCAGGGAAAGATTTCAAGAAGTTCAAGAAAACGCAGAGATAACTAAGCCATTCTTTTCTTTTGTCTGCTTTTAGGACTTCTCCAAGGGTAGAATAGTGCCTGATTAATGCCTGTTCCAAAATGTGGCTTTGTGCTGGAGTGCTTAGTGAATAAAGCCATTGTGATTAAAATGCTTTGCCAATCAGCAGGTTTTGCTTGAGAGCTCCAGATGAGCTATTGTTACAGAGAGGGAGAATCATAATAATAATAAAGCGGAGAGGCTCTTAAATGATGCTTCAGGTTAAGATTAATAGATGGATTTTAATTTCTAGATCTGGTGCCTGGAACTATTATGTGTGTGAAGCTCCTACTATAGATAGTGACAAAAAATGAGTGGTTACCTTACATGGTTTTCATGATAAAAAGTGGGCACCGATGGCTGCTCTTTCACTTTTTAATAAAGCAAAGAATTAAAACTTGGTAAGATTTGTGGTTTAATAGGCTCAGAAAATCTCCAGCTAGAGTGAAAGGAAAGTCCAACATTTATGTATATTTTTACAGTCGGGTGGCATGAAGGCTTAGTGGGTAGCACTGTTACCTCACAGCAAGAAGGTCCTGTGTTCGATCCCCAGGTGGGGTGGTCAGGGTCCTTTCTGAGTGGAGTTTGCATGTTCTCCCCGTGTCTGTGTGGGTTTACTCCAGGTGCTCCGCTTTCCTCCCACAGTCCAAAAACATGCAGCCAGGTTAATTAGAGATTATAAATGGTCCATGACTTTGTTTAATATAAACTTGTGAAAACGATGAACCTTGAGTAATGAATGATGTCATGAATATAAAAAATGGGTTAAACTTGACATTAAAATCCTAATAAATAAATAAAAAGGTTTACAGTCTATTTCAGGGTGGCATGGTAGCTAAGTGTATAGGTCCCAAGTTCGATCCCTTAGTGGGGCAGTCCGGTTCTTTCTGTCTGGAATGGGTTTACGGGTGTGCCAGTTTCCTCCCACAGTCCAAAAACATGCAGGTGAGGTGAATTGGAGACAGTAAATTGCCATGACTGTGTTTCATATGAACTTGTGAGTCGATGAACATTGTCTAAGCAATAACCTTTTCCTTTCATTAATGTAACCCCAGTAAAGGAAACCCCAGGAAATTCATCTTCATTCATTAGAGTCTAGTTTAATTTCGACTGATTAAATAAGCATAGTCCAGCTTGTGAAACCTCTTGGAAACCTCCTTGTTGTGTGCAGGTAAGCCGCTTGCTGATGATGGGAGGTGCGAATGTGAACTACCGTACAGAGGTGCTGAACAATGCACCGATCCTGTGTGTGCAGTCACACCTGGGTCATCACGAGATGATGGCCTTGCTTCTTGAGTTTGGAGCCAGTGTGGACGTATTATCTGAAAATGGCATGAGTCCTCTCTGTCATGCAGCTGCATCAGGACACCTGGGCCTGGCCACCATGCTCTGCAAAAAAGGAGCCAAGGTAGGTTCTGGAAATATTTGCATCAGGTTTAAGGTTAGAACTCTGGCTTTAGAATGGAAGATCTGACAAGTTCTGGTGATTTGAATAGAAGATGAATTCATATTTAAACACAGTGATAATAAGATAGTTGGGTTATTCGCTTCAGTATTGCGTCTTTCCCCATCATGGTTTCCTTATATTGATTATCAGTGTTCTGGAATAAATGGACATTTCTTTGGGGGGAGGTGTATTTAAAAAGCTTTGGATGATCAATGAAGGAACAATGTAGACTACTTCAGAAATCCATAAAATATATAATGTGATTATGTACAGTATTGTAAAATATCAATAAAGTTTTTATACAGAATGGACTGCTACTTATACATTTAGTAATATTCTCATCACATACATAATGTTGGGATGCAACACACTCCATCTTTGTGTGTTGTGTTTTTTTTGACAAACACCTTCATGCTTCACCATTCATTGTTGTGTCACTTTAAAAAAAGATCCGTTTTTAATTATTCAGGTTACAACATAAAGAAGCAACCTTATTATTATTATTATTATTATTATTATTATAGTACATTATTTCTATATTTTGTTATAGAAAATTAGCACCATTTTATTATAACCAGTTTGCCATCTAGTCCTCTTAGGTCCACTGTATTTGTGCTGTTCTTAGGTGGATCATCTGGATAAGAATGGCCATAGTGCGCTGGTGCATGCCGCTCTGAGAGGACATCTGGATATAATCCACTACCTGCTGAAACAGCAGTGGAGCAGAGACGAGCAACAACAGGAGCTCAGCCTGAAGAGAAAAGCCTTACAGCAGGCACTCATAGCAGCCTCTAGCATGGGACATACACAGGTTAGAATACAGTACGCACAAGCTTGTTTCTTACACACAGACAAAAATATGACGACAATGTGGAAAAAAATAAGAGACCACTTCAAAAATTATCTTTTTTTTTTTAGTTTTAGATTTATGGGTGTGAACTAGAATGAGAATTCTAATAGAATAAAACAATATTACTCACGATGGTCAATCTCGTAAACAGAAATTGTAAACCTTAAAAAATAAGTGTAGAGTGTTTACCTTAACCCTGCTGAAACTGTTCTAATAGGTGCTTTAGTGATACAGTTGCTAAGGGAGATTAGCCATGGCAACAGGATGGGGAGACTACACAGTGAGATGTATAGTTTTAGTCCATTTATTAAGAAGGAACGGCTTTAACCCAGATAAAGAAATAAAAAATGTTGAGCAGTGAAGAAAACTGAACGGGTGCACAACTATGTTTCATTCGTTAGAATATTAATCAAATTTTATCAATTAATATCAACACTTTAACTATTTGTGATGCAATATTGATTTAATGGATTTGAAATTAACATAGGTATAGTTAGTGATACCTCCTGTGTCCAGACTTTGGAGACACCCTGTAGTAGACAATTAATTATGCACTATTTATGTACTTTAAGGTATGTGGACACCACTCTTAATTTGGATTCAGTTGTTTCTGCCAGATCTTTCACTAAAATTGTACATGGCAACACTTTTCACTTTCTTTGTTAGTGTAATAATTCTCAGTAAGGTCTGTCAAGACATGGATGTACCAGTTGTGTGCACTGGAGCTCCAGTTTCCTACACAGATCTCTCAGCACTTTTGGGGTGAATTAAATTTTGATTGTGAGCCAGGCCTTCTCTTTCATCATCAGTGCCTGCTCTCACCGAGCCTGTCGCCCGAAAGAGCACGTGTTCCCACAGAGACATGCCAAAGTCTGGCAGAAATGCCTCTCAGAGCTACAAAGGACAGACTGAGCATTTCAGTATCAGTGAGCATGGTTTTGGATTTAGATACCTACAAGCACTTCAGTCTGTATAGTGTCTTTTACCAAAGTATCAAGGGAAGAGAGCAGAGGTGGATGGATAGAAATGTATATACTTTCTTTATTTTTACATTTATT
>JAYDZG010000010.1:3608741-3619954 GCA_034509265.1 Microcambeva bendego | reverse complement strand
CGATCTGCCACATCCTCCTCTGACCAATCAGTCACCAGCATTCTGGAGTGACCTAAAGACTTTTTTACTGTCCACAAAAAAGATGAACACATCACACTTTCACATTTCATTACATTTTAAATCTTGTCCAAGAATGTAAGTTTTAAATGAAATATACAAGAATCTCTACAGTTCGGCCAGTTAAAGAAATATTAATTTATTCTGTGCTGTCCAGATTTTCTTTCCTAATCATTCGGTCACATATTATCTGAATACAACATGCTGAGCTCAGCAGACTCTTACTCTGACAGACTGTGGTGAGAAACACATTGATAGACAGACATCTAAAACCTTTATATTTCCTAAGCCAAAGTTCACTCAAAACGCAGACAAAAATCACCATGTTCGTCTCGTATGCATCTACATTTTCACATTTGTCTGCATTTAATCTGTGTATTATTTCTCTGTTAAAGAGCATTGTGGGAGCAGTATAACATACACTGGGGAAAAGAATCTCTCACCTTGATTTGCAGTTTTTGGTAGATCAGCTAAAAAAGAAAAAGAGAACATAAAGAAATCCACAACAAAGAAGCCTCTACAGCTCTAATATGGTCACCATTAGGTTTTTCTTATGGCCAGTTCACACTACACATTCCCAGTCATCCAGTTGCCATACAGTTCACACTACACAACTGGGTGTTTTGGGCTTCAGGTTGGTTGGGATTTCACACTACACAACTATCAAATGCTGAATTGCTTCAGAGCCAGCATATTAAGTGGCGAGTAGTCACCGAGGCTAAAGTTGTTTAGTGTGAACTAGGCTTTCGCTTCCTGATTTGTGATACACAGTCCAAAAACATGCAAGTCAGGTGAACTGGAGATACAACATAGTCCATTACTGTGTTCGAAATAACCTTGTGTACTGATGAAACGTGTGTAATGAGTAACTGTTTCCTGCGACAGGTGAACTTCACTTGAGACTTACAGCAAAGACAGCAAAAATGATGCACTTTGCCACATTTTGTGCCACAGCAAAGGGTTCAAACACTTGTCAATAATAGTTTGTAGTTTTTAATTGTCTTACATGTTTGATATTGGACTATGTTATATCTCCAGTTCATCTGACTTGCATGTTTTTGGACTGTGTATCATTGTGTCATTTGGTGACTTACTTGGCAAAGCATCTCCTATTTTCCAAATATTGACCGTTTTATCCATGGAGCCAGTGGCCAGCAGTAGCTCATTGGGGGAAAATGCACAGGCTGTTACATACCTACAATACAAAAAATAGACGAACATTAATCATGTCATTTTCAGCCAGGTTTGCTTTTAACTAGATGTGATCGGCCATGTACTGTGCACTACCCAAGCAAACTACAACCAACCAATAAGAGAAAAGGGGAAAAACTGAAAGGAAATTATGAAAAGCATAGAATATGCACCAAAAATGCACCTTGTAGAACAGTCCTTATAGTTTTATCCTCCTTCTGTCTCATTTCTGCTCATTTTATTTACTGTAGCTTTCCTATCAGTTCAACCTAGTGT
Organism: Microcambeva bendego; assembly: GCA_034509265.1. NCBI lineage: Eukaryota > Metazoa > Chordata > Actinopteri > Siluriformes > Trichomycteridae > Microcambeva > Microcambeva bendego. The sequence goes on along the minus strand of JAYDZG010000010.1, from coordinate 3,618,430 downwards.
GATCATATTCATATTTCTCACTTGGAGTGACTTCCATCTATTCCATGCAGCTTTTCAACATGTGATCCGGTTTTGATCATGTTTTGAGTCCAGTGGTGTGTACTGGACAGCTATTATGTTTAGTGCTATTAAGTGTAAACTAGCCTTTAGAAAATGCAATCATAGACGGCAAGAAAAAAGCAGGGGTCAGGAAGAGGTCAGCTGTGAGGATCCGGTGGGAAAGAGGGTAACACGAATATCACAGAATAAGCGCTCACCTCTCATGCTCTGTTATACAGTGCAATACAACTCCTGTATTCTGCAAAGAACACACAAATAATGATCTCATTATTTTTTGCATCATGGTGAAGACTGATGAAATAGTATTACCCCAGACTAGTTTACTCACCGCTTCATATATAACCACAGTTTTATCCACCGAACTGCAGAATGGCAGAATAATATCAAGAACAGTCAGTGGGGCTAATTCATTAAAAACTGATTAATATAACAGTTTGATGCTTAGTTTTGTAATATCTAACCATTGTAGCACAAGACCAAGTCCCTCTAGATATTTTAAAGTTCAGAAAAATAATAGTACACCAGGTCTTGAGCGGCACTTACCCAGAAACAATCATTTGTCCATCAAATGAAAAAGCACATGACAGAACAGGAAGTGATTGTTCACTCAGAGTATAGAGAAGCTTTATACTGTAACCTGAAACACAAGCACAAGTAACTCCACAACAAGCAAACAAGAGACACATGATGAACATACAGTCTGCATCTTAAACACTAGAATTAGACTTTTTAGAACTCTGTGCAGTGAAATTTTAACCCAATCCGAGCACTGAAACACACACTAGTTAACACTAGGGGACAGTGAGCACACTAGCCATGCCACCGGAGAACAGTAAGAGGTTAGGTGCCTTGCTCAGGGGAACTTCAGTCGTGACCTGTTGGTTCTGGGAATTGAACCGGCAACCTTCCGATCACAAGCCCAGTTCTCTAGCCGGCTGCATCTTATGAGGTTGTACTATTCCAGGAGGCACTGCAATACTCGGGAGATGCATGGAGCACAAGAATTAAACTTGGCTTCATAATTCCTGCATGAAGGTTTTTTTGCTAGAACAGATTTTACTTTGTTATTTAATAATGACAGAGAAATGATGGTGGTTTAGGGTTTGGGTTGGGTTCAGGGTTAGGATTGGGTCTTTTGGTTTGGTTAGGTTAACGTTTTTAATTTAAATTAACTAATTACTCATTTACACATAGATAAATGATGGTTGGGTTGGGTCAGGTTTAAAGATGGGTTAGAGTACATAAACCAGTTTGTAGGAATACAATTATTTTATTTTTTAAATGCATCAATTAGATGTAAAAAAAATAAAATAGATTTAAAAAATCTTCAATTTTACTTTCATTTGTATGTTACTTTATTACCACCAGTGTAGCTACTAAACATTGCAACTGGTTTACTTTAATGGACAGGGTAAATAATCCTTTTTCCAGACAGCAACATGCATGTTTTAATAAAGTATTTTGTCTTGTTCGTTGAATGAGATTATCGTCAGCATGCTGCAGACACTAATAAAACCTAACAGAGGGAAGAAGTCATAAATATTTCATCTACACATTGCAGAACCAATTTCCAGAGAAAAACAATATCATATCCCAGCACCCTCATGATTGTCTGCTGCTTATTTCTCTCTCTCTCTCTCTCTCTCTCTCTCTCGCTGTGTGTTTTTGTGTGTGTGTGTGTGTGTGTGTGTGTGTGTGTGTGTGTGTTTATACTATTAATTTGAAGCAAACACCTGGCTGGGAGAGTCCAGCAGGAAGTGACATGGGATGTACGCCTTAGTCAGCCATAACCATTGCAACAGAAAATGAGTGGCAGACATTGACCTGTACCAGCACCTTCAGAGTAAATGAGAAGAATTCACACCTTTTCTTGGTTATTCCAAGCCAGCAGAAATACTCCAGCTTGCCCTGCCAAGCTCCATCTACTACATCAGGTCTGTTCCACTAAAGATCAGTGAGATCGAAGTTAACTAGTACAAATACACCACCATAATAACATGAGCACTGACAGGTGAAGTGAACACTGTTTCTACACCTTAAACAAAATTCACCTGTTTTAAAAAAAAAGCTTGACATCAATCTCTCTGAGCCAAATAGAACATCAATTTCAATTATTAATCTTTTCTTGGTACTTGTCCTAGTTAAACAAAGATTCACGTGTACACATGGATTTCTGTTTCATGCATTATAAAATTGTACTTTTTACATTATAAATCACTACAATTTAATGAAGTAGCATGTAGCCATCAAATGTACATATGATGGTCATTAGTGGTTACAAAAGAAAGCCAAATTTTGCATCCCTAGAGAACATGATATACCTGATGAACCTGGCAGTCTTCTGATAACATAGCTGCATTTTAAGCCTAATATGGTGGGTAGAGCTTTGAGAGATCAACCAGAGATTGGCGGTTCAAATCCAGGCTCTGCTATGCAACCACTTTTGTCCTTGAGCAAGACCCTTAACCCCGACTGCTCCAGGGGCGCCGTACGATGGCCGACCCTGTGCTCTGACCCTGGCTTCCAAACAAGCTGGGATATGTGAAGAAAAAAAATTCATTGTTCTGTATATCTGTATATGTGTAATGACAAATAAAGGCATTGTTCTTCTATTCTAATAAAGCTCAATTATAAAGTAAAGAATGCATAAGGGATAATAAAAGGATTGCTTCCTGAACTTGCAGTATTAGATGAGAGGGTTAAATATTGCAAGATTTAAAAAAAAACAAAATGATTTTTGAAGTAATCCTTTGTGTGCAGTCTTGGCTGGCATTTTTTTCAAGGGTACTTAATAATCAGGTCATGCTGAACTCATTTGTCAGGCCTATGAAACAGTACAGATCAAAGGAAGCTGCTCTCTGAACTTTGAGCAGTGTTTGAGATGTTGAGAGTAGGCACCTGCTGTTTCATGTTGGGAAATCATCCATATCTTCAGGTGACAGTCCTGCCCACCAGACGCCAATCGAAATGTAATAGCTTGGCCATCTGAAACACAATCATTAGGCAGGAATGATAAAGGGAAATACATTTATTTTATTGGTATTAGTCACACTAAGCTTTAAGTTTGACATAATTATTTAAACAAAAAATGCACCCAGGTTGAGTAGGGGGATTTTCTTGAGTAGTCTGAACTTCTGGTTTTGGATCTCGGCATTGCCGGTTGGCTGGGTGTCACCTTAGCCACTATGTTGCAAAAACCAGTGTATTGTAGAGCCGGTCCAAAGTACAGATAAATAGGAGTGTTGCGTCAAGAAGGGCGTCGGGCATAACCGGAGCAGCCAAAATGATTCATTTGTAATTGACCTAATTAGTTTGGGGCAGCTTTGGGCTGGTGGTTGAAGAACTGGGCTTCGGGATCGCATTTGACTCCCACAGCCGACAGGTCACAACTGAAGTGCCCTTGAGCAAGGCACCCAACCTCTAACTGCTCCCAGTTCGATGTGGCTAGGGCTGCCCACTGCTTTGGGCACCACTACCTAGTGTTCACTAGAGTGTATGTGTGTTGGATTGGGTTAAATGCAGAGAAAAAAATGTGTATGTATACAGCAGTGGTAAAAAGAGCTAAATTCTACAAATTAACTTACAATGAAGTTTTCTTGATATTTTAATAGAAAATCTTTTAGAAAACAAAATTTAGCCTTTATCACACAGGAGATGTTGAGGCATCTCGATATAAATATAGATCAAATACCATTATAAATCTTTTAACTTTCCCTGAGCAAAACAGTAACAAGTAAACACCAATATTGTTTTAAAGACCAAGCGAGAAAAGCAATTTACATTTTAGTCCCTTGGTACCATTAGTCAAAAGTTTCTTGGACGGTGACTTATATGCAATTTCCAACACCTGTTCCAACATAACATGTGGAAGTTAATTACCATTTATAATACCCCATACTTCCCCATACTTACCAATATGAGTCTGTGGAGAAAACTGACAGCAGGTGACACCCAGGTCATGAGCCTGGCTCTCTGCACAAAGCTGATTTATGGTTAGACTCCAGAATCGCAAATCTCCCAAAGTGGAGCCTGTTACAAACATCTGCCCACATGGTGAAAAAGAGCAGGTCACCACTGTACCCTCACACACTGTACCAAACCTAAAAACAAACAACAAAACATAGCACTCACCACAACAGTAAAAAATACAGTAAAAACGAGAAGAAATACTGTATATTTATCCTAATTATTAGTGTACTAATACAATATAGGTTGAAAATATGAAATATGTGCTTATGTGTAATAATAATTTAGGGATTACTGATTAACCTTTCTTCTCTGTTACACCTAACATATGTGCAGCTTATGTAAATAACTTGTATTGTGGTATGTTCTTACAAAAGTCCTAGAAAGTATAAAAAGTGTATTTTGGCAAATGTGTGCGTTTTCTCGGTCATGGATGAAAACATTTACAGGAATCACTTAAATCCTGTAAAGCGCTTAGGACTGCCATTACCTGGCTAACTGAAACATCTGCAGAAACATCCAAGTTTTATTATGCCTACTGAACAGGAAAGTTGGGGAAAGTCTTCTTCAAGACATGACTGCTACTCTGCAAAACTGCACACTCATAATCATTTCACTTTTAACTACAACTTCTGTTGTTTTACTCTCGAGGATAAACACTGCACATCTGACATGCCAACATTGCTGCCCCTTCTAGATGAGACGGAAACCTGGCGTGTTTACAGGAGTGACCAGAACTCACAACGGACTGGACTGAATAATGAAATTATCATAGTCACTTTAGTTTAATGTAATTTTGTGTTTGTTCAGTTCAGTTCATTTTCTTAAACCGCTTATTCTCTTTGACGGGCGCAAGGCACACAGCAACACCCTGGAAGCCTGTTAGCCCATCGCAGGTACATACAGGACAATTCAGTGTAATCAACCTGGTGGGATGTCTTTGGACTGTAGAAAGAAACCAGAGTACGCGGAGAAACCCACACGGACACGGGAACATGCAGACAGTACTATTCACTAGGCCAGTGTTTGTATTATTTGTATTATAAATCCTGTTTATTTCAAATATCCTCTAGTCTACCCAAGAAGGACAGGGTCCCTGCTGAGTCTGGTTCCTCCCTGTACTTTTAAGGAGTTTGTCCTTGCCATAGTTGCCATAGTTTAATGAACAGAAGTTTTGGGTCCTAAACTCTATAAAGCTACTTTGTGTCAATGTCTATTGTCCAAAGCGCGATAAAACACTAAACTTGACATGATTCGCTGACCTGAGCAGGGCGTATGAGGGCAGGTCCCAAAGCGCCACAGTGCCATCTGAAGCGGCTGAGATGATACAAGACGAGTCGGGAGAGAAGCAGCACATTCGGACAGGACTGCGACCAGGGTGCTGCAATTTAGCCCAAATGTGTCCTGTGCTTAAACTCCATATTATTGTGAGCGCATCTGTGGAGCAGGAGGCCAGATAGCGCTCACAGCGGCTCACAGTGCACCAGTGAACCGCGTACCCGTGTCCTCTCAGCGGGGAGAAACTCGGCTCCTCAAAGCTCCCCAAACGGTACAATCTTAAGGTTTTATCACCCGAACAGGTCACCAAAATCTCCTCCGACAAACTACAACTGTTAACATCATCACTGTGGTCACGCAAAGTGCGCAATAACGTCACCATGATCCCAACCGTCCAGCAACCTACTATCTCTCAAATAAAAATGATTAATGGTCAGTTTTACACAAGCATAAATAATGTACAGCACTTTCAGATCACCATTTAAATCCAGGTCATGTAAGAAGACGCGTTTTGTAGACCGCTCCAACAAATCCACCTGCAATACAAAGTAATTTAACTTTGCACCCTAACCGCCCACTTCCGGCTCAATAATAAAACATCACGTGCAGTCAGGTAGAGAAGATAATGGCGATATCACAGAGCTTATCATTTATAAAAACAAATGAGTTTTCCATTCGACCACAGCTTACTGAGAGGATTTATTTCGAACATGATGTGGCACCTTTCTACCCCTAGTTAATGCTCGAATATAATTTACCATCAAATAAAACCAACTGCTAGCACAACATACAGACAAAATCTGTGTAATGGCGGGCGTTCTTTACAACGAAAGTGCAGTAAACTCTATTAAACTCGTCCTATTTATCCGGTCACAGAGAAGGTAAATCACCTACCAGGGACTAAAAGATTATTCCCTAACAATGAATCTAAAATTGTCTTCAACAGCAGTCGAATATTTACCTTTTCACTATGTCCACACAGGCAATTGGATTCGGAGAAGCACCATAACTCAAACAAAAACAAAACAAAACAAAAGCTCATATTTAAATCATAATAATAATCATTTTATTTTTTTAAAAGGCCATGGAACATTCATTTCATCATCAGGCTTATGTTAACATCGACTATTACCAAACCTTTCCTATTGGATATTATGGTTCTACTTGGATTTCAGGTTTCCTGCCCCACAATCTTAAACATGTCTTAGTAATAATGGCTGTGTTCTTTAATACATATGTGATTATGAAGGCTGTGTTTAAACTGTGGTTGAAAAAGCTCCACTTTCAAACCATTGGAACACAATTTCACAATTGAAAACACCAAATTTAGGAGAAAGAAAACTTCCTTACCTCAGTTGCAGTTGGAAATCATGAACCTATACGTCTGCACATAGTTGGTTAAAGATGATTTCCAAAACCTTAAAGATAACCTCATTAGGAGTATTGTCTGAAAGGTCCAAACTAATGACACAGCACCAAACATGCCTGAGCCATGGAAGAAAGACAAATTGAATTGAGATGACTTGTCATCAGGATAAAAACTGCTGTGTTCATCCCAAACACTAAAAACAGCTCATGGCTGAACTCCACAACACATTCCACTCTTGACCGATAGGCACAGGAGGGATTAAATTTGTATTAATCTGAAGAGAAAAAAATACTCCACAAGAGAGTGGTCAGCAACTTTTTAGCAACTACAGAACTCTCTTATTAGAGCTTTTTAAGGCAACAGGATGTACCAGCATGTCCTGAGGCTGGGGTAAATAAACATACATTTTCAAGAGAGCTTGTTGTTTTTATTTAATCTTTAAATTGCATCCTATAAAATTTGTGTCAATATAGCAATAAATGTTTCATCATTTAGGGACACTTTTTGTTTTATATTTGTATTAAATTGTATAAACATTACCTATATACCTAATATATTTTAAGGTGAGGAGAAGAATATTTCTAATTATAAAGGTAGCAACAGCAGAACTTGGAAAAACAAGGGTAGAGTCTGATCAGTTGCAGAGTTGATCACATGACAATCACTTTTTATTAGCTTAACAGAATGCTTAAAAAGATTTATTTATTAAGACAAGTTTATATATTTGTAACAGCCTGGCAGCTAGCTCAATACATATGGAAATATGTCAACTATGGAAGTATGTTTATGCCAATATCTTTTGTCAGCACATTCTGAAATGAGCAGGTTTGTGCAGACCCTTTAATGCGAACTCCTTATTTGCCAACTGTTCATCAAGTAAAATTTTCAGTTATTTTTTGTCAAGTATACATATAAAATAACTATCAGAGTCACACAAGCAGACAGAGCACCAAAGGCAAATTATAAAGTGCATAGAACAAAAGGTAAACAGGATTTCTTTGCAACACTGACAGCTCCCAACAGCTTTTAGATGAAATATTAGCAAATAAAGGTTAGGGATTGTAAATATTAGGTTTCCATAGCAGGGCATAACCAGCATAAAGAATTGGTTGATTTTATTGGTAAAAGTTCTGATGTTATTTATCGTAATACATTTGTATATTCAATTTTGTTGAGCATTTTATTCCATTTGTGTTCCCACTGAGATGCAAATATGACCCTTTTAGGATAGAATGGTATATTTTATGGAATATAAAGCTGATCTTACCCGACAGCCTCATCGATCCAATGAAACTAAAAAGAATACATTTTAACCATAGATTAGGGCCAACATTTAGAATACAATTACAAAAATTGGGAAAAAAAACCTTGCTGCTGTGTAGTCATTTGCTAGTGCTACAATGCTTTCTACCTCTTTTATCACACGGTAGCTCAATGATCACAAAAGAGGACATGGACTACACCATTTGTATTCATAGTAGTTCAAGTTTCAAGCTCAATATTGTGGAAGAGAAGAAATCCTGACACCAGGAGAGACTGTCACATGTCTGTGTTGATGTGCAGGATAACATACACAGTTCCCAAATGCCTCTTGCCTCAGAACCTCAATAGATAAAAAAAGAGTAAATCCATTCAGCTTTGCATGGGCCTGATGACACTGGGGGTTTTACTCACAACCTCCTAATGATAGGAAAAACCTTTTGCACCACCCAAAAGCCAAAAAGTTTGCATTGGTGGAATGAAGAGGCACAGATAACAGCGCTGCCAACACACTGTGAGATGGCAGAACAATAGCACTAAAGGGAGTCAAAGGGGTTTGCACTGACAGAACAAGTATTTAAATGACTAAAACATTTCAACATTTGCAGACTGTACAGTTATTACAGTAATACTGTGTCTTTTGGCACTATTATAGTACCTATCTGTAAACAATATTTCAGTAGAAAAACACCATTCGTTGTGGTTTTAATGATTTCCCCTTTTCATAGAAAACAAAAAAAGATTTAATTATAAATAATTAGCAAAATTAAATACAATACATTCACTGTTATAATATAGTTTACATTTAAAACAAACACACATCAAGTCAGTTTGACAGGTAGTGAAAGAGTCTTTAAAGGAAGTGGTATTGCACTTTAAGTGACACCTTAAATATTCTGGAACACTCTGGGTGCATTTTACCATAACACACCATATCTACATGAGGAACAATCACATTCATGAGAACACTGGTAGTGAAATGCTGGTATTTTGTGATCCTGATGAAAACTGGTAAACGGCAGATACAAAAGATGCAGATGCTTTCAGTTTGTTTGTTTTAAAAGCTCAGTCCATCTTCGCTGAAAAAACCTTCTCATACTGTGTCCTGCACGTCCAATTTCAGAATCATCCTCATTGAACTTCTCACAGTTCTCAAAAACCAGGTTAACATCAATGATGAAGGTTTCCAGATGTAGGTATCTTTAAGAAACAAAGACAAAACGAGCAAGTTAAAATTAATTCTTAACATGAAAACAGCTTTAATTACATTTACATTTTCAGCAGATGTTTTTATCCAAAACGACACAGTACAGCTACAGTCTGAGCAATGATGGTTAAGGACCTTGCTCAAGGGTTCAACCGCAGCAACCTGGCAGTGGTGAGGTTTGAACCGGCGACTTTCGGATTACTAGTCCTACACCTTAACCACTAGACTACATTATTAAACAACATGAAAACAGCTTCAATTATACACCTACAATAAACAAATAAAGATGCCAGTAAGCTTAAACCATCTGAAAACACTGCTGAATAGCAAACAAGGGTTAAGGGTTTTGCTCAACAACCCAAAAGTGGCAACCTGGGAGGAGTTAAACCAAGCTTTCAGCCCCTAGACCCCTAGAAAAAAGGTTGGGGACCACTGGATTATGGTAAATACTGAACTTCAAAGCTAATCTGTATGTGAGGTGGAGCTCAATAAAGAATCCATTAATTTATATATATATATATATATATATATATATATATATATATAAAA
>JAYDZG010000010.1:3556182-3571657 GCA_034509265.1 Microcambeva bendego | reverse complement strand
TATACATATACATATATACATATAATTGCTTCTGAGTAAAGCCTGGGTGAAACAGAAGAACATAAATTGACTCATATTCCACTGTAGTGGTGACATCACCAAGAGAAAAAATAAATTCAAGGTATTTGTCAGAATGTTTTTCTACATGTTGTTCATCAGTCTGTTACGTTACATTATATTATCATTATTAAGTTAACAAGGATAATTCCTACTCCTTAAACACCATTTTGATGCTTTTCCACGTTTCTTGTGAACAAAACATTCAGAGTAATTGATCAAAGCACGCAGGCTGAATCTTTACACGAGCAAAGAAAGGTCACAGGCCGCCAGGATAGGGGGTTGGTGGTGGAAGAACACAGCAGCCATGCTCCATGCCTGCCATTTTTCTTCCCTGACAAAGACTCCATCTGCCACTGAGCCATTTGCAGCCTGCAAGTCAGAATATCAATGATTTCCAACCAAGTGTGCCTTCACCTTGGTGTCACCTCTATCAGCGCAAGGAAGAGCTGACGGCGGGGATATTTTCCCCCAGCTCTCTCTCATACAACTAAGTGGCATTTATGATGTGCATTAAAAGGACAGTGCTTTTATTAATTCCGATATTACTGAATCCATTTTCCTAGAATTTTGCTAGATGATTTGATGCATTATGGATGCAGATGGAACTTGTGTCAGTAGCGCAGAACATTATTTTTAGTGAAATGGGAAGGGTAAGTGTGTTTCAACATTTATATGAGGAATGTCGATGATTATATGATTTGAAAATATTAAAAAGAAAGTCTTCGATCTGCAGTGATTTACTCCACAAGAAATCTGAAAACATCATGTTGTATGATACATCACCAGCAGGTCCAACAGCTTCAGTACATCGTGCGGCATGTTGTCCTTGAGTGCATCCTTCAGGCATCTGTTCCGTAAGTCAACAATTCATTTGTCCCAAGTAGTCCACACACTCTTAGGGAAATCAATTTGTCTGACCAAACTTTCTCTGATATTCGGGTCCAGCACTTGTGTGCCCATTGCAGAGCTTTTAATGGTAGACTCGAGTTTAATGTCAACTTACAAAAAGTGCTTGATGCACTGTGCTGATACATCCACCTCATCAGCAGTATTAAAATGATCAGACATGAAGTCATTCCACTGGTCCAAATGTCATAGCCTTCATATCCTCATGGGCTCACCACATCTGCTTGTGATCTGGCCGCAACAGTTAAGCCCCAATCAAAGTCTTAGGTTTATATGCTGCATTTATCATGCATACCAGAAGTAACTACCAGTAGCCCAACGTTTGATATATTTCTGACTATGACATGCACAACTGTTAGAAAATATGCTTCAGAGTTACCAGACTACAGACTCCTTTCTGTCACATGTTGGCATCTTGACATCTGCATTAAGTGAGGACAACAGCATCTGGCAATAACTGCCAAACAACACTAAATTAAATTAAATTACTCTTTCACCATCTGCACAAAACAGAAGTACACTGGTTTTTCAACCATGCTTGATCAAGACACAACCCATCACCAACCTCATACACCCTGACACTACAGAGTCCGTACCGAATTGAGTGTTACCTGATATTCGCTTAACAAAAATGTTATATTTCTAATTTAATCATGAATAAGTTAGAATGAATGGGCCCAGCTGAATGGGTCTGTCTCTTATACACTAGCCTGTAATGAATGACCTGAGGCTGGCACTCAGATTCCTGGTTTAAACAACACAGAACAGTTTAAAAAAGGACTCAAAAATTAAAGAGATTATTCAGAGGTTAAAAGAAAAGTCCCTGTGGTGTTTATTAACACAGACAAGCAGAAGTATCAAGGCCTTGTGCACCCCCCTTGCTTCAGGTTCAGTCTTTACCTAGAGAAAGAACGAGCTTGCTGTTCCTTCTAGTAAGTGTTTAGCCATTTGTGCAAGATAAACTTTATCTAGGTCGGATTTCTTGAGCTCTTATAGTTATTCATATGACCTAATAATTAATCTGATCCTAAATCACAATGGTCACAAACTCTTCAGTTTTTATTGCTGTTGATTTTTCTGCAGCAGAATCTGAAGCACGTTGCACAGGGTTGCTGTGTCATTCTGCAACCATAAATTAGGTTTTTCTAAAACCCAGACTCTGTGTCACACGTGTGCACAGATTCAGATTTGAGCCTCGTTTTCATGCGGTACAAATTAAGTATAAGTTTACACAGAGGTAGAAGGTCACTTCTTTTCTGTGAGCGAGTCTAATTAGAGACTGCTAGGAGCGACTGGGTTCACTGAAGCAGCTGCCTGAACAATCTAGTCCTGTCTGTGTGTGTCTGTGTCACTTTACCAACATATAGGACACACTGGACTCCAATGTATGCCTAGCTTTAGACACAGGTACCACGTTACCTTATTAAAAACAAATCTACACACTAATTACACATTCAGGTGTTTATGGGGAAAGGGAAACATTTTTGTACTGCTGTAAATTCAGTTTAATTGTGAATTATTGGCTTGTATATATGATCTGAAGCAGATCAGCAAGTAGAACACTTTTCATATATTCCCACTACACTTCAAAAGAATAATCTTCACTTAATATTGACTACGTTTTCAAAGAAAATGCTGAATGATTTATAAGTATCATAAAATGACATTACTACAAGGGAAATCACGGGTTGAACTACAAAGGTTGCAATATAATCATAAAGATTTACTTTAATATCAATCAAATAGGAGAAAGGGCAGAACTCACATTACAGGTCTATTTAATAAACAATAAAGTAATGTCAGTAATGGAGGAGGAAGTGAGGCGTGTGTGCACATATGCAGGCATGTTTGTAAAGCCTTGTGTGTGTTCAAAAGGGACTGTCAAAAAGCACAAACTAAAAAGAAAAAAAGACTGCAAAGCTGATGCAATTCACTCTGAAATGTGTGCTTTGGTCTTGCCACCCACTGTTTTTGACCTTCAGGATGCATTCTATTTTCTCAATGCATCCAGGCGAAGTAATGTGTTTTGCATTAAAAGCACCTCGCTTTCCCAATCTAATGAAGTGTCATTTCTGATCAATATGAGAGCGAGTCATTTATAAACAAGGCTTCTCAGACCAAATCAGTCATGTCTCAAACAAATAGCTGGTAAATTTTGGTTCTTGTTTTTTTTTTTTTTTTTACAAGGCAGTAGCAAATTAGATGTCGCTGATAAAAGTTTTAATGAACTGTTAACATTTTTAAAAAAACACAGACGAGGGATGCAACAAGAATATTTGATTTGTTAATAAATCAGACACCTTTTTGTTTTCACTGTCAGGTATCACACCCTTGATGAAATCACATTTCATGTTACACTGTGCAGCGAGCTGTTATTAAACCAGCCTAGAGATGGAGAAGAAAAAACAGGAAAATGATCATGTGCAAAATGTAGAAGGATACGTTTTGTTTGAAGCTATATTTAAAAAGTGGCAGTTGAAAATTAAATGTACCAACACTGACCGGACATATTTATAACTGAAAACAAAAAATGAATAAATCTGGATAAGGAATATACAGACTGCTAACTTAAGATTAGTCATTTGGAAAATAAAGAATTCTATGTCATTTTGGAAAATAATGTCATTTTACTTTTTGCTGCCCAAACCCCAAAATGGATGCGTGTCCTGTCTGGGGCGAGCTTTGTCATTCTAGAGACACTGAACCCACTGCGACTCTGCCCCAATAAATAAATAAAGATAGAAAAAATTATAATAAAATTAATAATAGTAATAAGAATAAAAATATTAGTATTATTTGTAGCAATCATATTAATACACTTAAATCCAATAATCTTAACATCAAAGTTTTTTGGCAAAGTAGTATTTTTACAGCAAAATAAATTCAGACATTACTTTGGTCACAACACTCATTTTGAAAAAGGGTCTGCTAAATGCTGTAATTATGTGTTAAAGAATAAGCTGCATGGCTGCCTTCAAATTAAATTCTTAGTAAAAATATAAATAATAAATACAAGCTGCACTACTGATTTAGGACCCTGCCTTAACTGATTGAAGTAAAAATGTATCATGGAGTCATGTCACCATATCCAACAAAATAAACATTCGATAATAAAAGTTATTTTAGATTTAAAATGGTGAAATTGTGAAATGTGAATGTAAAATAATTTAATTCATTTTTGTTCTCATCTTTACTATAACTAGCAACTGATGGTGAATGTTGAAGATTTACAAATAACTATACAATTTAAATAAATTAAAAGATAATCATGGTTGTTTTTAGAAAACCACTGATATCTAAGGGAATTTATTGTGTAAATTAACTATGATTGTTTAGAACATTAGTACATGTAAAAAGTAATTGCAAGAATATGTAACTATTTTATCCCATTGGAAAGTCCTAATATAGGTCCAGATGACTTATATGTACACTTACAAATCTGATTGGCATCTTCTTGCACTGATCTGATTACTGTGCTAATGTTCTTGGTTTAAAAGTTCAGCAGAAACAGAATGATAAGGCCATGCTTAACTGTGCTTGCATGATGTACCAGTACAAACATTCCAGCCATGAGGTTCCTGATAACACAAACTATAAAGCACTGAAACTCTGTAACATTCACAATAATCTTCTACTCTCTGGTGTTAACCCCACTTTGTGTCCAGTGTTTTAAAATCCACCACAGCCATGACTAGAACAAATCAGTGCTGCAGATAAATGTCTTTCAAAAGTTAGCCATATAAAAGGTTCAAAAAGCAGATGTTTTGTCACCCGGGCACTTCTTTGGTTTGAATGGAGTGTGCTAAATGATAAAAGTGTTCTTGCAAACTTGTGCCAGATTTAGGCGTCATAAACAAAACCTACGTCAGAAGAATTAAAACTACCAGTTGCACTTTTACCACCAGGGCTCACATTATAAGAGATAACTAGATGATTCCAGCAAGCAAACAAAGGTGTGACTGGAAGTGTTGGTAGGAGTAAAACTGGGAGTTTAGTTAGGAATAAATTCTATTCAAACACATTTAAAAGCACCACTGTGGAAGATACTGCATTTATAAATCCCTAAACATGTTGCAGACAATCCCATAAGATTGTTATGTATCTCATGTATTAACTATATATGTATTTAGTTGAATTAGTTTCTAATAATAACATTGAAACTTCTCCAAAAATAAAAACTGAATCAATTTATCATTCTCTCCCAAACTGATGTTTTCATAATCTTGCACCTTAAATGAAGCAGATCAAATGAATGCATTGTGGTGGAGACCATCATTGAATGAGGGCTAATAGAAGAAACTGAATTCTCATGTTCTACATTTAGTTACTGATTTCTTACTGGCTAATAATTTTGCTTAACTCATTCTACACAGTTAGAGCAGAAAGAAACAGAGAACAGACACTTACTGATTCAGAAGTACTTGAATTTTAGTGCAGGAACATCACCAAGACCGCATCTACAACCTGCAAAACAACACATATTTTAAAAACGTAGTTCTGAATGTGATAAATATTTCAAAGTTAAACATGTTTAAAAGTTTCTCAGGGTTAACAAATGAAATAGTCCTGTCAGTTATCAACTTTGTTTACTTACACTTGATATTTCATTATCTGTTCAGGTTTAATAAGAAGCTCTTTTTATTTATAAAACATTTTTTAGATAACCCCATGTTTCAAATGCTACATTTCACGCGTGTTTTCTCAACTTTGAGACAGTTATACACCACTGTCTGGAGAGTAGCAATTGAGGAGCAAAAGGAACAGATGTTTCAGTCTTTATGTTAGATTTACTATGCGTCTCCGGCTTGGTGTTGGCCCACATAGGCTTTTGTGGGTGGCCATTAGCATTGTTATCTCATGCTCTGTTTTTGTTACTGCTTGTTCCAAAATATTTAATTTAAAAAAAATCTGATCTGATTCATATAACTAGTCATTAAGATTATGCATAAAGTAATTTCTTTTTATAATTACACTAATAATCCAAACACAGCTGAAAAACCTCCAATAACCTGAATTGGACTACATAGGACTATATAGTCTTAAGTGTAAATGCTGTATGATGACTAAGAGTATTCCATATCTCCCATTCTTATTTCGTATTTTAAAAAGAGGAGGAAGTGTCTTTGGTAAATGCAACAATATCTGACAAGTGTTCGAAATCCAAGTTAGAAAATCAGAAAGCATATTCACTGGAGAATCCCCACTGGGAGAAGAAATTAGTTTTCTTCTCCATCAGATCAGATGGGAGTTTATCAGTGGGATTGTCCGCTTATCCTTTTCTCCTGATGAGTTCTGGTGAACCAACAGCTTTGTCTTATTTTCATTAAACACTGATCTATCTGGGTGTACTCATGCACTGCCAGGGTGTATTTAAACACTGCACTGTTACACCTCTACTCATGCACACACTAATAGGAACTACAGACAACAGTCAATGGTGTGAGAATAATGTTATTAATTATGTTTTTATTTGCCGAATTAAACATCACTTCCAACTAATTTGTGGACAATGTATGAAGAATCTGTATAAAACCATTTGTTACTGACAGACTGGAAAATGTACATAGGCCTTTGATGAGCTGAAAAATTAAAGAGGGACTGATACATTTTAAACACATTTGTTTAATTCTCCCAAAGATGGAAAATATATGTGGACACCTGACCGCTCTTTGAAGATCCTCTTGCAAAACCATGGGCATTAATATACCTAAAACTTCCACAAAACAATACCAGTGAACCCCAGACAGCATTCACAACCTAATGCATTGCTTCCAAATAGCCAGCACCACTAGAACTTGCCTGCATCCTGCTTAATTTGGCTCAGAATATTTGCTTTCCATCAGCAAACCATGCAAGCCTGGAGGAGCTCAGGAGACTTTCATCAAAGCACAGCAACAGCAGCAGCAGCACATCAATACCAGTTACAATAAAGAACAAAGGAAACATCCACCATTAAAAGCCTCTCTTACGCGACAAGCCTTTCCTGCCAGTTCAGCTCATTCAGACTATGGAGAATGTGAAAGAAATCATGCAGGAGTCTTATTACTGTTCTGCTCTCTGTTTTAACCCCAGCACTGTGGGGGAGCAGAGGAGGTCAATACTAGGCCTCCAGCTAAAAAGTCTTCATTGAAACTCTTTGAGGTGTCACCCAGGCTAAAAAAGCTAATGTTACAGCCAAGTAAATCTCTGGATCATTTAAGCAAAGTGACAACAAAACCTTCTACTCCAATCGCAGGACTAAACAGCTCAAAAAGCCAAAAACCTTGTGGTTGATGAGAACAAAAACCAGCAAAACCAGCTTCTCAATAGTCTTAGTTTATAATCTATAAAGTTTTCATTATTTTGCTACACCTGACCAAACATCAAACATCACTTTGTACTTTTGTCAGTTAAATAATGTCCCAAATCTTCCTTAAATGTAATTTGTACATTGGATAAATCAAACATCAACTTGAGAACAACCGTTTTCAAACTACACTTAATAAGAATAAGTAGCCTAAATCATTATTTATCATTTTTCATACACAATGCAGTTTAAAACGCTTCACAAAATGCAGTCAATTCATAGAGCGAAAACAATTAAAAACAGAAATATAAAAGTATAATGCAAAGCAAATTTCAATTAAACAAAAATGACATTAGCAGACTTTCTCCGTTTCTGCGACTCACACTGGGTTTGGGAAGGAGGGTAGTAAAACTGGCAAACCAGGCCCCTTAGCTCGAGACAGACCCTCAAGGGGCCTGGGCAAAACTGTCTGACTTTTTAAAGGATGAGGAGGTGTTGGCCCACAGACAGCATCTGTCCAAAAGACATACGTTTCTGCACTATCCTTGCATGTGGAAGCAGCTCAAGAACTCATGCGGTGACTAAAGCAATAACTTTATTAAATCCCTAAACATGGGTCATTGTGACTATGTCAACATGCATATTACAATATATGCAAAGCCAAGTCAACAATTGTATCACTCTATATAAACATTTCTGCACAACTACATTTTGCTTTTCTTCTTTTAAATGAAGAATATTTCCAAAAACGTAATTCCTAGAGACACCATTGAGAGTTCCAAGCTTATAGCACAGCAGGAAATCCACCAAATGCTGGATAGTTACAGTCAGTAGAGAGTACTTCTTATGGCCAGACCTCAAATCACAAACCGATCTAGACCAGGAAGTACAGGAAGAATGGAGTGGAAGGAGAAATGGTCAAACATGGTGTTGAGTCAATGATGATGCATGGATGTGTTTTTCTCCTGCTGAAAGAATAGCCAATCTTGACCACACGACTGGTATGGAATTCAAAGAACATTTACAACTGTGACTGTAATATACTGAGTTTGCTCTTGGTACTTGGTTATTTTGCACCTCCCAAAATATGCAAATTGTGTACTGGCTTCCCTGTAGTGCCTAGGTGTAATTAAGTATGTGTTGCTCTGTAATTAATTAACACCCTATCCAGGCTGTATTTCTATCTTACAATGTTTAGGCTAGACCCAATGCAACCTAGACAGAGGTGGGCCATTTACTAAAAAATAAACACACGAAATCTATACATACGTTTTTTAAATCTAACAATTTATCATAAAAATAAACGTACATGTTGACACACCCCGCTCTGAGCACTGCCGCATACTAAAGCCTTCTCCTCGTACCATCTCTCCATCATTTCATGTGGCATAGAAATAAAATCTTACTTGCTCTCTTTGGCAGCAGCTGCAAGCACTACTAAAATGGAAAGACTTTGTGGTAGTAGTGACTGGATTTTAAATGCAGAGAGATCAATAAATAAGATGACATTGGTCTGCTAGCTGAAGCAATCTGTGTGGGTGTATGTGCGTGGTCTCTAATAAATAGTGAGACCCTTCGCTCTCAGTGAAAGCAGCTGTCCCTGGTTTATGAATATGCAAGACTCAACACACTCCCGTCTATCTACCATCAGCTCTCGAGAGTACGGCACACACTTTTCCGCTCCAGGGTGCTAATGGAGGGAAGCAGGCGGGCACACAGCCTGAACTACTGGCATTTCAAATATCAACCCCATTTACACAATGGGAGGCAATAAAGAAGCAAGTAAAGGATCAGCTCCACCTCAGCTCCCAAAACATCAAAGCCAGGTGAGAAAAAGAAAGAAAGAGGGATCCAACTGATGAAAAGTGGTAACACAAACAGATTAATCACCCCATAATGTTTCTGATAAAACCTCTTTTGGAAAGTCTCTTATTTCTGATCTAGAAAGAGCTGTGCCTAGTCTTAATGATTGGAAACATAACCAAATAAATGAGCAACAGTGAATTATTAAACGTTCTGTCCTATCTTCGTGTCAACCTGAGCTTGCCTGTTCACACATTGAGAAATTGGTCTCATTAATGAGTGGGGGGAGAAAAGGTTAAATGATACACACCAAGCCTACCAGAACTCAATCACAGACGATGCTGTCCAGTTGTTATAATCCAAACTAGGGTTAAAAATAAATTAAATAACAAATAAATAATTATATAAAAATACAGAACTATTTAAGAATATAAGGTAAAAATTTGAAGATACTCAACTGACTGGGTAGAAGTAGAATTTACTATTTCTTACCTTAAGACAGGTGTAAACACTTTCTGTGTTGTTGTTTGCTCAAGTGTTAATATGTTGGCTCCCTCTCTCTCTATCTGATTTATATATTAAAATGAATCACCAATTCAAATTATTGTTTTCTTATCAGTCAGCTGAGCGAGCTAAATGGATTGTTAACACTGCATGATTTCCTGTACTCTGACCAGCCTGTGCTTCTTTGGTTTAAACAAGGGAATCTGGCCACTTGAATCAAGAATTGTCTAGTAAACGTGAGGCACTGTAAATTACACAATATTGAACTAAATTAAAATTTCAATCGTTTCATATCCTCAGCAGCTTAAATGGGGTTTTAATAATGTTGTGTTATGGCACTCATCACCCCCTATGTTAAGTGAAGCTGGTGTAAACCCCACCAATCCATCTAAACAAGGGCCTTAAGCCTGAATTACTTGCATTTTTCAATATAGGCTCTCAAAAATAGCTTCTGCTAAATACCATAAACATAAATGTAGCCATACACATTGTGATCACAGAATAATGGCCATTTGACCTTTTGAGTTCTGCATCTAGTTACCGGTAGATTGATCAGAAGTTGTAACAGTGCTCCTCAACACTAGCTAAAAGGTTTCATCACAAGGTTTCATACAGAGTCACCGTATACAATTTAAAGGTTCCTAACTCAACCATGGTTAAGCAAAATAAACACCTTTTAATTATTATATTTTGTACACTATTCTTCTTTTATATAATATAACATAAAATCTATGCATCTAAATTGTCAAACATAGCGCCTTATGTTTTATTTATTAACTCGGATGAATCAACCAGTTGCCTGACAAACAATGTATTTACAATTGTATTCATAATGTAAAACAATTGCTAAAATGACTTAATAAAGCATATGCATAGGTTTTTACGCATTAATAAAATCTAATGTAAAAATGTAATTATTCAATAAAGCTGTTTATAAGTCTTCATGAATGTGTTCCAGAATCACATATGTATTTGGATGGGAGATTTTACATTAAAGCAGGTAGAAATAAAATAAAAAATGCCCTTTAACTTGTGGAAAGCCGTTATAATTTAATAAATGAATAAACTAATAATCTGACTCCAATTACAAAACAACACGGCACAATAGTGACGAAATCTATTATAAAATGAGAGCATATTTGCTTTTCTATAATCCATTAGTGTTGTGTGTGTGCAAGGCATTTACAAGCTATTCAGGGGGCATCTCAAATCAAAGGGCTCTCCAGGGAGGGTTACAGCAGTTTATTAACATCTCATTTTGTATTATTTCTTAATCTTCTGATGAAAGCACAATGTTTATCGCATTCCAACAAAAAAAAATTTATGGTTTTTTTGTCACGATAGAACTGTTCCATTTTTAGTAATCTTGATTAAAAAAATGACATATAGAACTGTTAAATCATTCTAGCACCCTGATTTGGAATCACATAGTATATCTGAAATGCTTCTCAAAAAATAAGTCATTGTATTTTTAGAAATGTTTCCTGAGCTGAATTGAACCTCAGTACTGTACGTTTCTGAATACTTGTATTTTGTTAATGTCCAATCATGGTAATAGGTGCACACAGAGAGAGTGAGTTGAAAAAAACCCAGGTTTGTCAGCAAATCTACAGCATATTTTCTATGGGAAAACAATCTTAACCACAAAACAAGCCCCGACAGCTCTGCTCTTCCCCTCTCGCTCTGTTCAGCTGAGGTGCTACAACAAGTATATCAAGACCTTCTTTTGTGTTCAGCTGCTGCACCACAAAAAAACAACAATAGCCATTTGTTTGCACTACAAACTGTGAGTGAGTGAGGGTGCGTGCAGCTTAATAAGGGAGCAAGCCGTTCCGTGTGTGCGCGTGTGCGTGTGTGTAAGAAAAAAATGGCAGGGGGAGGTTTCAATTCATTTCCACTAATGGTTTCCAAGCATCACCGCAGAATCAAGCAGCTGTCAAGTGAATGCATCTGAGTGGCTAGCTGCATTCCCAGAAGAGGCGAGTGGCACATCAGGAAGCTCAGCAGAACAGATGCACCATTCCTTACATTAGCCTATCTATACAAAAAAAGAGGCAGCCAACAAAAGAGCTCAAAACGATGCGCAGTAAAACGAAACAGTTATAAAGCAGACCTCATTGAGCCAGAGAATACGTGAAAAGTAGTTCTAAAATGTCTACATAAGATAAAATGTGTGAGGTATAACTTGTGGTTGTGTGCACTAATCAGAAAAAACCCACAGAGACCTGGAGCATTTACAACCGCAGTCATATTCACACTATGGCTGTTAGTAAGTGCTAATAATAGTCAGAAAAACAAACCCATTTTCAAAGGTTTAGCTTCCCCTATGCATCACATCACAGCATCAGTTTCAACGATAGCTTAAAACGTAACAGAGCTTACCATCTTAAACATAAAAAGTGGCAGAATTGTATAGGAGAATGTTGGTGGTTCTAAAAAGGACCTTTCAGTTCATGGCTTTAATAACTTACACTATGATGAATAAACGAATTAACAACATTTAAACAAATTTCATTAAAAGGCCAAACAAAGTTCTTCACCATACAACCCCCCCTAAAAATTATTAAATATGTGTTGTTGGTTGGTAAATAACAAATAAGGCAAATGAATACATTGTATATATTTCAATAATTGGTCATTATTGGTATTCCACAAGTTAAACATCGTATATGATGTTTAAACAAAACATGCCATTGGAAAACACTGAAAGCATCTTGACTTGACTGGTACTGGAATCTTGGTACTGATTCCCTACTGACTTAATGAGATGCACAACATCCACTTAAGTCATGTAAACCATCAGAGCAATAAGACAACCGTATTTCTGTGTAGTGTTGATATACAGGATCCATGCTGCTTTAGTCAAATTAAGCCGTGATTACATCATGTCAAAACCAATCTACCTCAAATATAAATGAATAGATCATATATTAAATATAGTTTATTTTAATAAACGACAGCAGGGAGAAAAACAAAGTTTTCATAATGCAAAGTAGTAATTAGATTTAATTACATAGGTCTAATTTAAAAAACTTGTGAAGATACAAACCCACCTGTTAACCATCAAAGATGTTCTATTAAGGCCACTTCTATGAAAAACAATAGGACTACAGCTTTACTCAACACTAGCACAAGAGGAAAGTATTCTAGGAAAGTACCCAATGGCTTACACGTGAGAAATTACAGAATCCATACAAGTGGTTGAGGTCAGGAACCATAAACTTCACCAGGAATCCAAACCCCTACTTTGTATAGTGCGCTAAAATGCAGGAGGCTAATGCAATACACAAACGGGGGTAACATGTTATCAAATCATTCATCCATGCTACACCAGCTGCTTTAGAAGCAGTACAGTAAAGCAGAGCTGCTGCTAAACATTTATACATTTAAATGTTATACCTTAAAAGAAACTGAAGTAATAAAAACATAAATCTCTGATAAATGTAGGTGCTTCCAGTTAAACTGTGTAATTGAAGCCATAGAAACATCACACTAAGGTTAATGACAAGTAAATACATTGTCTTTTACTCTCTGGTCCTGTGATTTGGCATTGCGATGTTGTCTAAATCTAAGCAAAGATGGATTTTATTTATTACAATTGTATCGATTAACATCTTCTCAAACCAAATCATATATATTTGGAAGTCAATGAAAAGACCGGAAACTGTCCCATCATCCAACAGTTCATACTGTGTGATCATCATGACTGCTGATATAATAAACTTTGAAAAAGCATTTTGAATCAAATAAAATTATGTATTAAATTATTTGACAAATATGTAATGTCTGAAACACCGCCAATATATCAGCCTGTTGTAAAGAACAAGGTTTTTACTTATTACAGTAATGCAGCTCAACTATTAGTATTTAGATTTGAAGGTGGAAGGGTCAGAGTTTCAAGTTTCAATACTCGAGTCAGGTTCAGATATCATATAAGATATCTATGAGCCCATGGTAACATGTTTATTTGTTTGTTTAAGTTTTAATAATGAATGTACAGCAATATGTAAGCTAAATGTAAAAAGACTGTGATATTTTAAATGACATTAAAATGCAGTTTTAAAGTCTAATCTGTCACTGATCCTTCAACCACTTTGCTTAAGTTTCTTTATCTGATTTCCGTCTGATAAAAAGCCCGTTTTTTAAATCCCTCCTCTAACTTGTGAAGGCAACCACATGAATGAATGAATGGTCAACACACACAAAGAGCTTAAACGAACCAGATCAACCAGCTGCCTGCTCACTTTCCTTCCGAATTACCCGGGTTAAGCTTCACTATTTAAAAAGCAACACAGCAACACAGTTCGGTTAAATAATCGGACTTGCAGGAAACCACTTTGCGTTTATTATCAGGGAAGTTTGGCGTTAAAAAGCAAAACCGAGTGAATCGTGTTATCTTAAATAAACTAAAATCCCAGAAGTGTCTCGTCGTACAGTCACCAAGTTTAGTTTAGTAGTCTGTTCAATATTTCGTCGACTATTTAACTGTACGTAAACACTTAGAGATAACAACAGCGGCACCAGTAACGCTCGGCTATAAACAACACTGCGTTACTAAGGATATGAAGTACACAGCTCGCTATCATTAGGTTTAACTGTATATATAAATGAAATAATACAACTCACCGTTCTGCTGTTTGTCTTAAGTGCAGTTGGTAAACTAGCAGCTTTTTACAAATCGCTTTATCTTCCTAGTTCCGAGACAATGACTCGCTGGTAAGCAGAATGTCACATTACATGAGTAGAGCTGAGTGCGTGTGTGACTTGCTACAGATAAAGAAGAGACTCTTCTCACTCTGTTCAAATTGATTCGACACCGGAGTCGATTCGTGATTCGGTTCAACGAATTGCTGGAACGTCGGTTTGAACGTCTGAATTCAAACAAGGAAGTTTAGGAGAGCGATTGGCTCCGGGAATCCTGGATTCGGTGTCATTATCATCTGTAATTATGTTGGATGTCACAGATTATTTTGCTCTGGTCTTCTCTGGCTTTCCAGAACTGGGATTAGGATCGGCTACTTAACTCGCTCGTAGGTGTGATTGTGAAGGGTAAATGTGTGTCGCCCTGTGATGGATTGGCCACCTGTAAAGTGCACAATCCTGCCTCGTGCCCAGAGTGTCCAGGTGTTGATGGACACAATATTCCAGATCCAGATTAATTCAGTTACACCATTTAAAATGACAACAACAACAAAAAAATCTAAATATTTCTAATTCTGCTTATTATGATTTTTAGGCTTTTCAAACCTATATTATTTTATGTGTTTTACTCGTTTACACTTTAGCTCGCTTATTTCATCAGGTTACAAAAATTTTATTTCTAGATGCTTGTTAACTTTTAAAAGAATTTAAATATTTTTTGTTTATTATTTCAGTCCCTTAAACTGCTTTTGCACTTACACTATGTAGTTTAATATATAATTTGAAATATGTCCTGGTTCTGATTTTTAAAGTGTAAATGTAAATGTCGGTTAAACATATCAGAAAATGGGTTAATCATCACCAAAAGAGTGCTATGTATTATACTTATGGCCTTCAAATTTATGACAAAATTAGGCTTTATAATGAAATGATACATACACATGTACTACAGCTTTTTAAGATATTTTTGTGCATGAAATACATAATGTGTTTGAGTGGAATGCCTTTGAATCATGAGTACTGTTACTGTTTTGGCAGACCTGCTAGCATAATAATATTGTTTTGAAAAGCTGGTTAGATTATGTGTACACACTGAATGATTCTTTTTTAAACGATATTCACACATGTAATATATACAGTGGAGGAAATAAGTATTTGATCCCCCGCTGACTTTAAAATTTTTAATACAAAAAATTAAATGAAACGTCTCATAATTTTATGCCAGCTTTATTTTAACAGTGCCACATAGAATATCAAAAGAAAAACTGAGAAAAT
>JAYDZG010000010.1:3353618-3364078 GCA_034509265.1 Microcambeva bendego | reverse complement strand
CTCTCTCTCTCTCTCTCTCTCTCTCTCTGTGTGTGTGTGTGTGTGTGTGTGTGTGTGTGTGTGTGTGTGTGTGAAATAAACAGGAGAAGAGAAAAATCCCTGCTGTCCCCAATGGAGAGCTGGCAGTGACTGAGGAACATGGGGGGCATGGAGGCCCTGAGCTACAGCGCACCGGGAGGTCGGTATGGCCAGAGTGTCTTCTTGTGTTCAGATGTCAGTGTGTGTATGACCAAGTGAGTGTGCATTTGAGTGAGGTTAACCGGATCAGCAGCATACAAAAAAAAAAACCAATGTAATGAACAGTCACTACGTAACAGCGTATGAGCAGTTTACAAAATGAACAAAAGCCATGGCATTGAAATCCATTTTCACAACTTTCGGATGAACTGGACGGACGCCACAGCTGACATTTGGTGACAGACACTCTCCCCCACGAGTGGCAGTTTTCACAACTCACCACAACTTTCTCTCCTCATAACAACAGCCCCTTCTGTTCTTGAAACCTTTTTACTCACAATTTTGCGAAAATCACATTTTCAATGAAACCTCATTATTTTTTTCTCAAAGCCTAATTGATCCCAAAATTAATTGGTCAATTCACTATCAGCTTTGAAAGTTTAAACCGATATTTATTTACTCTGCATTACATTCAACTTTACTTGAATGTGTCTGTCAAATTATTCTGTTTCTGTAGATATTTCTATGTGTATGGAGTCCGGGTGCTTCTTTTTACCCACTTGGGGCAGGATCATATGGGTATCCATATTAAGTGCAGAGCGACGTGCTCCAATCCCCATAATTACTTTCTCGTTGTGCATTCACTCTTAAATTAATAAATATGATAAATTAATAAAAGTAATGAGGAATCACATCTTGCAATCACACTATATGGATGAGTCTGAATGGGTGCTTGGACTGCCAGTAACAGAGTGACTTTTTAACACTGCCATTTGAGCAAAACAACTTCTGGAAAGTCTGGAATATCTGCTGTCTTGTATTCCATTATCGCAAAACAAGTAGAGTTTAGGGTTAAAGACTTTGCACAGTAATTTTAAAAATATCAGTAATCCACTACCTTAACCCTGTGATGGACTGGCGCCCCATCCAGGGTGTTACCTTGTGCCTTGTGCCCATTGAAGAGCTGGGAAAGGCTCCAGCACCCCTCCCCGACCCTAACATACGGGATTAAAGACAATGAACTGAACTGAACACCACCTATCTTGTATATCAACATGTTGTGTTGATGTCTTTACTTTCTCAAGGCTGTTTGGTGGCCTTATTCTGGATGTGAAGCGCAAGGCACCGCATTACCTGTCTGATTACACAGACGCCATCAGCCTGCAGTGTGTGGCTTCTTTCCTCTTTCTGTACTGTTCCTGCATGTCTCCAGTCATTACGTTTGGAGGTCTGCTGGGAGAGGCCACAGAGGGGCGCATTGTAAGTAAACACATTCAGGAGTTGCTTACATTCAAATTCTTAAGAAAAGAAGTTCTACAAATAGAACAAACAATTACTTCAGAGTAGAGATGCTGTCTAAAAAATATATAATATACTTGAATACACTGCTGCCAGTATTACATAATCACCTGACCTAAATTTTTTGTGCTTCCTGAACTTTTTTTTTTTCCATTTTCTGTTTTACCACCACTTTATCCAGTTCTGGGTTGGGTAGGAATACCCAAGGCAGGTCAATGATATATCAAGGGGCAAATACACAAAATAAGGGCAATTATTAGTCGCTTTGAATTGGCCTGACAGCATGGCTTTGTACCTTGGCAAATGCAGTTAAATAAATAGCGAAAATGTATAATATAGTGACCAAGAGGCCTAATTAGATGTTTTTTTCTGTCATTAGAGTGCAATAGAGTCTTTGTTTGGTGCATCAATGACTGGGATTGCCTACTCCTTGTTTGCCGGCCAGCCTCTCACTATCCTCGGCAGCACGGGTCCTGTCTTAGTGTTCGAGAAGATTTTATTCAAATTCTGCAAGTGAGGCATCTTCCATTCTGTACAGAATCAAATAATAAAATATTACAAATGTCATTATTATCAGGATTTTACATTGTGTGCCTTGATCACTATTATTTAATAATGAATAAAGTTAACAAATGTAATTAATTCATTAAATAAAGACATGTGATGCAGTAGACTGGTGACAGGACAAAGTTTATTCCTACCTTGTACCTAGTGTTATCTGTACATTGATTAAGAAAAAGCAGTTGCTGAGAATGAATAAAGGAACTGAATAGAACTGTCTTTTCAGGGAGTATGGGCTGTCTTATCTATCCCTGAGGACATGCATCGGCCTTTGGACTGCTTTTTTCTGTCTTCTGCTGGTGGCTACAGATGCCAGTTCACTTGTTTGCTACATCACTCGTTTTACAGAGGAAGCCTTCGCCTCACTTATCTGCATTATTTTTATCTATGAGGCCTTGGAGAAGCTGATCCACCTCGGTGAGACCTACCCCATCAACATGAACAACAAGCTGGAGAAACTCACCTCCTATTCGTAAGTGAATACATATAGCAATGTCTTGTACAAGCAGTGACAGTGTGCATCAAATCATAAAAACCTTTTTGGCATTTCAGTGAGAAATTTGTTGTACAACAATTTTACACCATTCAAACTTTCTGACTAGAAAATACCTAAATCACATTCAATATGGCTAAAACTTTTTTTTTATTTCTGCACATGCAGCTGTGCTTGTATTGAGCCGATCAACCCCAACAATGCCACACTGCAGTACTGGGAGCAGAACAACATCACAGCATCTGAGATATATTGGGAAGCTTTGGAGGTGCAGGTCAGTATTTCAAAATAGACTCTAAATCCATGTAAACTTTCCAGTGTATTAATTGCTCATTAAATAAATAACAAAGCACAACAGGTTGGGTTATTGAAAATAAATTATGATAAAAAAAAAAAACGTGTTATTTCCGTATTTAATTAAAGTGCTCCAGACAGTCAATTTTATGTAAAAAGTTTTAAACATCTGTGTTTCATATATGAATGGCACACTTTAGCAGATGCAGACAAAGCAGCGATGGAGATTAAGGACATGTGCTTGGATTATGATGGATTATCCATGCAGAACCACTAAAACAAACTGTTTGTGTTTTTCTGCTTTACTGGACAAGATAAACATGTAAACAATCACTGGCCACTTTATTCAAGACAGCATTACAATTGCTCATTTATGTGGTTAAATAGACTGTCCAGTCACTTGGAACCAAGATTAAAGATTATGAGATCCTGCTTGCACAGGTTACAAATTTAATATGTAAATATATTATTATTAGAAGAAAATGGGATCTGATGGCATGTGACCATGCTGGAGTTTTACTTCTTTATTATTGGTTAGAAAGTGCATATCTATAGGATTGTCACATGCAACAGGCGTAGTTTGGGCAGAATTACGTTAAAACAAAACAACATCTGTACATTTAAAAGGTCTGAGATAAATTACCTGATGGTTCAGACTGGCAGGAGGGATGTGATTTATAAGAAAACATTGTAATAGGCTCCACTCATGTGAACTAAAACATGAATCTTCATTTAATGACAGGCAGACACAGACAGATACTTTATTAATCCTGAATGGAATTAAAGAGAGCATTACATTAATGGTCACTACCTGTTAATTACATTGTGTGTGTGTGTGTGTGTGTGTGCGCGTGTGTGTGTTCTGATCTGTATCTATCCATCAGGACTGTATAGATAAGAAAGGGGTGTTTGTAGGCTCGGCGTGTGGTCCACATGGTCCCTACATTCCTGATGTACTCTTCTGGTCTGTGGTGCTCTTCTTCTCTACTGTTGCCATGTCTGCTTTTCTTAAAGAATTTAAGACCAGTCGATACTTTCCTACTAAGGTACAAAAATAAGCACACACTCAACTTTATTATAGACTGTGTATTAGTGTGTGGATGAGAGACTGTAGATTTGGAGCTGTGTGCTGTTTTCTGTGTGCTGGTGCTCTCTAGTGGCACACCAAGTAAATGAAGGCGCACAATGTAATCTGTTAGGAGACCTCCTGTAGAATTACGTGGATGTGTATGTTCTTGTCTTTCAGATTTGTTTTGGTTTAATTCAGGCTGATTCATTAGTTTTTTTTACACTAACTCCTTTTCTTCGAGACATTTTTATTTTTGTTCAAATTTTGTTGCAGTTTCATCAATCTTAGTTTATGAAATATGGAGTTTATGAAAAATGTATGATTGTTATTTTATCAATGCAATTATGCAATAGGCAGTATATTGAATATATTTGTTGGTTTATTTGTATATAATATTTTAGCACATATCTTTATATATTAAAATGACCGACCCAAATATTGTACATAGCAAACAAATACATTGGCGAACAAAGAGGACTATGTATATGACCAGGGCTACAATTTATACTACAAGTTACGAACGACATACAATACTATTATTATTAATCAAAAGCTCCCTAAACGTTTAATAACATGAATTATTTTACATGATATCATGCCCTCCCCAGGTCAGAGCAATCATCAGTGATTTTGCTGTGTTTTTTACCATCCTGACCATGGTTTTGATGGACTATGCTTTAGGAGTTCCATCTCCCAAACTGCAGGTCCCCAACAAGTTTAAGGTGAGTCGTTCTGTCTCTATACCAGTAAACCAAAGTTTAATGGAAATGCATGTAAATGTCAGCTTATCATGTTAATGAGTCAATTACAAATCGTTTTATGCCAACAAAGCCAACCAGAGATGACCGAGGCTGGTTTATTAACCCTTTGGGTCCTAACCCCTGGTGGACGTGCATCATTACGTGTATCCCTGCTCTTCTCTGTACCATCCTGATCTTCATGGACCAACAAATTACTGCCGTCATTATCAACAGGAAGGAGCACAAGCTAAAGGTACAAATATTATTTATTAAATTCCAACATTTTAAGTAAAAATCCTAGAATGTTTTCAGAGATAAAGTTTTCTTTTGGACTCCAACAAACATGATACAGCCAAACATGGAACTGTCACGGTTAATAAAATGTTTAATTTTTTTTACTGTATTTACATTTTTAATGATAATCTAAGACCCTTTGCAGTCCTGACTTGCAATATTAGAAAAAACAAAGAAAACATAATGACGGTTTTACACCACTGTATGTACTTAATCATTTGGTTCTTTGTACGTATCGGTAAGTGAGCAATTTGAATATTATCACTGTCACCAAAAAAACCTTAAAATGTAAATTGTAATTTTTCCTACGGTGATGTAATGGATCACACAGCTACAAAAAAAAACATATGAGCCTTGAGATTCTGTGATCATAAAGGCCAAAACTGTTTTTGGAGATGTTCGATGTTTCCATCAATCACCTACTTCTTGAGGAATGTTTCAAAAAGGTGCAATTTCAAAATTTTCGATGAATTATTTCTGCTGTCCCAACTTAAGTGTGATGTATTTGATTTCTAAATTTGTTACAAAATGCAATCAAGCTGGTCAACAAAAATGCTGCTTTGTATTTGTCAGTTGAAGGTTCAAATTTGGTTCAAGATTTGTTTTTTCAAAAGGCCCCACTATTTCCAGAAATGGTGTTTCTACATATCCCTTTAAAGTGTATGGTTTATTACATGTTTGATGAATATAGTTTAACTGATGTATTTGTTCTGGTTTCAGAAAGGCTGTGGTTACCACCTGGATCTCTTTGTGGTGGGTGTGATGCTGGGGGTGTGTTCACTGATGGGGCTGCCCTGGTTTGTGGCTGCAACAGTGCTCTCCATCTCACATGTAAACAGCCTGAAGCTGGAGTCAGAAAGCTCAGCCCCAGGAGAACAGCCAAAGTTCTTGGGGATCAGAGAGCAGCGCTTTACTGGCCTGATGATTTTTCTTCTTATGGGATGTTCCGTCTTCATGACTTCCGTTCTCAAGGCAGGTCCCTAAGAAAACATTGATAGTCATAAAAGAAAAATGTCATTCAAATGTATTTTACATTCTTGGCTATGTAAGATTTTAAAATGTTTTAATTAATACATTTAATTGGTCTTTAGCACAACTAAGGGTGTTCTAATATGTGCCCCTGTGTTCATTTAATGCCATGTTTCTTCTGTGTTTTTATTTGCTGCCCATCATTCAACATGAATTTTACTATTACATTACATTTACATTTTCAGAATTGATCCAAAGCGACAGCTAATGGATGTCTGAGGCAAAATATCTATATTGGATATTAAAGTAGTGAACGAGGAAAATACAAGGCCATCACTAGAAATGTGTTTCCAGAAAGTCTTGATTTACATTTTTTCCAAAGGAAGGATTTTCTAACCTCACCAGCTTCACAGATAACTGCAAACTGCATCATTAAGATAACTGTAGATTATTTTGCACAGTGAGAAGTTAACTTCCTAGCTTTCCAGTATAGACATTGTTTTGTCTGCATACTTATTTTTTGTATTTGTTCTCCAGTTTATTCCTATGCCAGTGCTGTACGGTGTGTTTCTTTACATGGGAGCATCATCATTGCGAGGAATACAGGTACAAAACAGAAAAAACTCTAATTTTACTATTTATTTATTTATTTTTAAAAAGCCACAGTGAATGTTTTTGCTTTCTTTGCCTAGTTTTTTGATAGGTTGAGGCTGTTTGGGATGCCAGCAAAGCACCAGCCAGACTTCATCTACCTGCGCCATGTTCCTCTGAGGAAGGTCCACCTGTTCACCATAGTTCAGCTCAGCTGCCTGGTGCTACTCTGGGTCATAAAAACCTCCCGTGCTGCCATCGTCTTTCCCATGATGGTGCCTTGTCTACTTTTCTAAACCAAATACCACTTAAATCAACAGGACCGAATCAGCCTGTTTGAAGTTTTCTGAACATTTAATGGAAAGCAGAAGTTTGACCTTTTGTTCAGATAACTGGCATTTTAATTTTTCTGTTTATTTATGCATTTTCTCCCGATATACTGTAGTGTAGCCAATTTGTCTTCTACTGCTGGCCAACTCTGATTGTATTTAAGAATAGTATATTTCTTGCAGGCTTCTTTTTCTGCTCTCGGGAGAGGCGCCTCTGTCTGCTAACCATTATCATTGCACAGTGTTTGAAGACACCACCCACTTAGTCCGGTCATTTTTCCCAGAAGACACAGTAGCTGATTTTTGTGTCTGCTGCAGGCACTGCTAGTAATGCCCGCTAGACGGTGCCCAGATGACCTATAGCAGATCTGAGATTTAAACCAAGGTGTTCAGAATCTCAGTGGTGGTGTGCTAGTGGAATACCCCATTTTGGGTGCATTTTGTTCTTGCCAGTCTTCTGACAAATGATTTGTTGTTAGGAGTATTACAATGAATTTTGGAATGAGCCAATTTGCCCAGGAGTCTTAATGAAATATTTCTTTTTAAAAATGAAAGAAAAAACAAACAAACAAAAAAAAACTTATATATAACAATTATTATCATTCTTTTAAAAATTCGATCAAATGTGTGTTTATCTTGGTTCGGTTTGCTTTGACCTGTGCTTATAATGTTACACAAAGTTAAAAGGTTACACTTGCTGTGTGCAGGTTCTTGCTCTGGTTTTCATTCGAAAGCTGCTGGACTTTTTCTTCACAAAGCGAGAACTAAGTTGGCTGGATGATCTTATGCCTGAAAGTAAGAAAAAGAAACTGGAAGATGCAGAGAAAGAGGTGAGCTGATGTCAGTGTTAATTAGTTTGACGTTAGCATTAATCTGTTTCTAATTTAGTAAATGTGCACTGAGATTTCAAGTTGAACGTACTGCACTGAACAGGAAACCGAAGGGTCAAAAGGTGGAAGAAGTTCTTTCTGGCAATATTGCAATAAAATGTCTATCTCTCTCTCACTGTCTTTCACTCTGTCTCTCATTTCCTTTCTTTCTGCCAGGAGGAGCAGAGCATTCTGGCAGAGGAAGAAGGAATAGTACAAATGCCATTGGAGGGACATTACAAGTGCGTGCCAATATCACTGATGAATCAGACAAATATAGCTGCAGAGAGCACAGCCTCATATTTTCTACGATTCTTAGATGCTACTTAGTGCTGTTTAAGGAATCTCTCATTACTGATTTTTTCAGGGACGATCCTTCTGCTGTGAATATTACTGATGAGATGTCTAAAGCCTCTTTTGGAAACACTTGGAAGTCTGTCAGCTCTGACGTATCCAAAAAGTGATCCAGATAAAAAAAGGTTTGAGTTTTTCTGTATCTCTTAAGTATCTCTTAACCACTTAACCACTTAACTTCTTATATGTTTTTGACATTTTCTCTGAAAATACATTTACACATGTTGCTTGAGAGTTTTTTACTTGACTGAAAATTTAACTGAAAGCAATTATGGAGCAAAATAAATTAATGAAGAAAAAACCTGCAACAAATGGAATCTTTTATGGTGTGAAAAACAATGAGGTTCAACAATTCAACATATTTATGTAAAATCTTCACAAAACTGTTTTTTGTACATCAGTGATTTAAAAGGCTTACTTTTCATGTCATGGGGTTTGGGCTAATCACTTATTTGCTAAATTCAGCTATTGTAAATTAAAGCTTAAATAGTTTTCCCACTCAGTGCAAAATATTTTATGTGTTTCCTAAATGAAATGGCACAGTTAAAGTCGTGTGTGCAAACCTTTAATAACCAAAACATTTAATCAACACATCGTTAACTTTAGCCTTCAGTTTAAACTTTCTCACTGCAGTGTAAGCTTGTATCTTAATAATACACCAAAGTAGTGTCCAATGTGGACACTTATGGCAAAGGGCATGAAAAAAATCAAGGTTTATCAAGGAATAATGTTAATTTCCTTTTCTTTTGTATAGCTGCTTTTTTCTTCGATATTTTACACGAAGCTGTCAGCATTAGTGAAAGGAAGGAACATTGAAGAAAAAGGCCCAGAAAGGGTTTCAGCCACTGGACGGGTTTCTGAGCTACATTTTACTTAATGTGACTCACATACACAACCCTGATGCTGATCTCATGTCACCTGTTCCTGCTCGTGTGTGTTCAGTTTGTGTGTTCGTTGTGCTTCATTTTTGCCATGCTACACAAAAGTCTTCATCATTTAAATACCTTCAGTGTGTTTGTGTTTGTGTTTGCGTGTGCGTGTACTAAAATTGTGTACCAGCAAATGTTCATTTTCTATGTTCATTTAAAAGAAAACCAGCAGATGAATGCCTAAAAGGATGCATGTGCTTTCTGAAAGCTCTGTGTAGTGTTAGGAATTAAGTTTAACATTTTTAAACAACTATTTTAATAATCTCATCAGTATTTTGAATTTTTGTACTTTGGGAAAGTGCTGAATTGTGTTATTTACTCACTGAAAAACATTTACAAAACTGAAATATTTGTTCACTTTAGTCTAACAAATTAATAGTAGATTAATGTAATAAACATTTATGGTACTGTTGGTACTGTATAAACACCCATTTTAATACCACTGTTAATGCCAGGTGTTTCCATTTCTATACTAATTAGTTTCAATATTCATTTATTATAAAAGGATTATAACAGAGGGTTTTTTTGCTTTTTAAATGCAATTTAAATGATGTTGAATCACTTTTTAATAAATATCTTCTCAAACTGTAACTGAGAATTCATATAAAGTTAAGCATGGCATTTTTGTCTGATTTTGTTGGTTCTGTGATGATTATTTAAGCCAAAGTCTTAATAGTTATTCCTTCTAGCTGGGTCAGTGTGCATCTCCGAATAAACTATAGCACACAAAGGGTTTTATTATCCATCCCAAGCTTTATCTCTCATCTAAAATAACCATCTGCTATAAATACTCACATGTCATATTCTATAGCATTATATAACTTGAATGTTAATGCAATAGTAACCTAGAAGGGCAAGTAATATACGTATAAAACAATTATTTTTAAAAGTATTATATAGCTGTGCTTTGCAGATGACATTTATTTTACTTTACTATTTTCCCTATAAGTATACAAATATATTATTTTAAATATGTTGTGCTTTGATGTCTTTTGGTTCTAGACAAAATGAATTAAACTGTTAGCTTAAAGATGTTTGGGAGAGCCTGTAAAATATTGTTACCTCTTGTTTTACTATATGTCGTAATAATATATTTTTTAATTTAGGTATGACTGAACATGACACTTTGCAAATCAATGTACATGCAACTTTAATGTTCCACTTTATGTTTCTTAATACTATTATTGTTATTATTATTAATATGTGTCTAATAAATAAAGCTACATGACCTCTGGATCCTTGTGACATTTACCATCTCTGGCTGAAGTTTGACTTAATTATACTGTTATCTGTCACTATTCATGTGAAATAAATTACACTTACACCACAAGGACTACTACAAGATGCCCCACTGGTGTCCAGTAAATGTAAAGGTGTGTGATGCTCTGCAGTCGATGTCTTGCTCGATGTTGATGTGTGATGCTCTGCAGTCGATGTGCACTTCTACTGACTCACTGTAACCCTGAACTGATCGATAAAGAAACTTAAAGTA
>JAYDZG010000010.1:3339266-3350672 GCA_034509265.1 Microcambeva bendego | reverse complement strand
GGAATCTACATAAATTCCACACAATGTTTGTGCAAATGACTCTTGTTACTAGAAAATCAACATTTAAACATGTTTAAACATTCTGTATCTTAAGTAAAAGAATAAAAATACATTTTTGTGTCATAAGGAATTTTGGAAGATTTAATCTGTTGAAATAAAAAAGCACTTTTATAACTATACATAAAACTACTCTGTAATTAGTCATGTTAGATTTGTTTGAAGTTTTAAGATTAACAAATGAAAAAATACTTCAAAAATTGTAATTCAAAAAAGAATGAACAGATCTGTAGATTTTAAACATATTTATCTAACAGAAATTTAGCAATATCAACTGTGTTTATGGTACAAAATCTAAGTTTATTGGTTTAATGATGGATTTGCAAGGTCTATACGAATCTATAAAATTGGCTATATCTGGGGATTACCGCCTCTCTAGGGTGTTCCTATCCTGCATTCAGTGTTTATAGCTTAACTGTCCCCAGTGTTCCCATGCCCAATATATTCCAGTGAATATAAATTAAATTAAGCGAAAACATAATTTTTAAATGAATATTTCAAAACATACCCACTTCTCTTTGAATTCATCAGCCACTGTATGAAGTCCTGGGCTCTTCTGGTCTCCAGATATTTGCTGTAATCGTTTGAGAATGTTCCCTCTGAATGCCTCTTTATGCTACTTGGGTGGTTGAAAAGACTATCTTCTAAAATCAAACTAACATGAAATAGCAAACATTTAGATTTGCAACCAACAACCACTGGAAGCAAAATAACTTTACATCAGAAAAGAGAAATAATTTGCAGTACACGTAATTTGTCTTACCTGGAATTTTCGTCTGTGTCCTGGGTGGGAAGTTGCCAACTGCTCTGTACAATGACGAAGAGTAAAAGTCCTGCCAAATAATGTGTACCCTTCATTCTGTTCCCTTAAAATACAAAACACGTTCATCATCACATCTATTCAAACATCAAATCACTTATTAAAACCAAGCTTATTGGGTTGATTAAAGACCTGTTGAGACTCTGCTTCCCGTACCTTTAGAGTGATTGTCAAGACTGCTGAGAAATGGTAGGGAGGTTGTGAGAGCGCGTGCTGGTGTTGGCTGGTTTTGTGAGGCTCCCAAGAGCGTTTTCATGATCCCTGCCTGGCAAGGCGTACCTTATATACTGTAGAGAAGACCCGTCCATCAACAGGTGTCCCTGAAGACACACACACACACACACACACACACACATGCACACTGACTTGTTACTCTCAATCCATTAGTCAAGTCTCCATTTCAGTGCACTGGACATATTTACCGTGTGACCTAAGAGAAATGTTGCAATGTCCAGAAGAGCTAAAAAGCTGTCTCTTCAGAGTGGAAATAAAACATGATGCCATCCTGTCAAACACTGTGATGCATTTCAGTTGCCAGGAAATCGAGTATTTTCTGCTGAGATCTGTACTGCCAAGTGGCTGGAATAAAATGTTATGAACAAGTTCGGTTGTTAAGAAAAACTAAATTACAGTAAAATAAAATATGATATTTTATATCAAGAAACTCACAAACAATTAAGCTGTGATATGCTATAAGGTTGCCAAGTATACCAATGTAAACATGAGTATGGACATGTGAAAAATGAAAAATGAAAGGTTCAGACATGTGGAACTGAATGGAAACAGTCCCCAAATGTAGCCATCAAGAGTTACACCCTTTGATATATAACCATAAGAAAAAAAGGATATAATAGCTGCTCTGTAATTGTAATACAATTAATGTCTGCCACCTAGTAACTTTTGCAAGTCCATGTGTTACACATTATCCTGAGCTCATAGGAATTGTCATTAAACGATCATAAAAATATTAATTCCATCATGACATGCAGTGACCAGGTTTGTAAAAGAATAATCATGGACATTCATGCAGACCATTTAGTAGGTCTTTTGTAGTTTATATATCTTTTTACTCTAAAAATGAATTCATACATTACATATATACATAAACCTTGATTTTGGCATGGTGATTTGACCATCTGTGCTTTACATCCAGCTCTCAAAAACATGCAATTGTATAATGGCCAGCTCTAAATTGTATGTATGTGTGAGAGTGATTTGAATTGATTACTGTTTGATTTATTGATGCCCCCTTTTCAGAATTCATTTGCATCCCTGCACCAATGTTTTTTCTTTCAGATTTAGCACTTCTGTTTAGAAACCTTTCTCTAAAATCTGTGAAGTTATGTACTTGCCATATTGTGCCAACCAATCTGTTCAGTTGTTGGTGAATGAAGCCTTCACCTTGGAAGAGTACTTTCACCTTATCTAAGGTGCTCTGAACATTGCACCATATTGTGAAAACAAGTTTTTATTTTATTTTCGACCGCCTTCATCGTTTGTAGAGAATGGACTTTTAGTGTCATTTATTTGTTACTTTGTTATTTTATTTGTACTTTGTTAGCCATGGAATTGTTGTTTAATGATGAAGCATGAAAAGTTGGGATTTATCCAGGCGTGAAAATTTCCTATTTAATTAACCATTGAATTTTACACACATAGCTTAGCCAGAGACACATTCAAGTGTTTTAATAATTATTCAATTTGCAGTTAAACAATAAAACAAGATACAATTTGTATTTCAACAACACAAATGATCAAAAACACATTTCCAGGTAAGATAGTGCTGAAGACTTCAGAATACACAGTGAATTCAGTGCAAGAACACTATCAAATTTTACAGTCTTCAAAATCAAAATCACATTTAATATTTTTTACAAATACATGCAAATTGTAAACATACTAAGATAACAATCACTGTTTCTTCACAATAGCAAAAGGATTAGTTGGTAAAATCAGAAATTGAAAATAATCAACATTCCAAAACAAGTCTAATTTTGTATGTTCTTAATATTTCAACATACACCGATGAGTAAAAATATTGTCCTGTCAAAACCGCTCTGACCTGCCGACATATACACAGGACCTCTCAAGAACTCCTGTGATATCTGGTACTAGCTGGACTATTAATCTGTGTACTTTACAAGATGGATCTTCATTCACTGCACACTGGGTATCATCTCTTCATGGGTAAATGATGCACCTCTAAGAATCTAGAATAAAAAGTTCTTGGACCATTCAACCTTCTTACATTGCTCTAACATTCAGTTTTGATGCTTCCATGCCAACTAAATGCTTTTGAAAGTGGACAGTAAAACAGTTTTTATATCCCTGAGAGTGACATTGAGCAACTGTCAGAAATGACAGTTGGCATTTGCATTCCTGTGAGGGGGTCATATTTATTTAACTTATGTGTGTAATATATTTACATTTCTTGCACTACCTAACATTCTGTGATAAACAGTGATTATTTTTTTTCAAAAAAGCATTTTTGAAGAAAATGACTAAGATGTCTGTAGAGGTGATAGCGGGCCTTGCCAGACAGTGCATGATCTTTATCCGTGTACCACTGCCAAAAGAAAAAAATAAATAAATATCAGATTTAAATTCTGTATAAACTCAGATTTCACATTTGTGATTTAGATTTCATAAGTTGGTGATCCATCAACCTTAATGTCAATGTGTATTCCTATTCACATGTTCACACTCACCATTGCCTCGAAGTCAACCTGCTGCTCCACAAGGGCTTTGGAGATTTGAGCAGCCTGTTGAAAATGGACATTATCTGAAATAACAAACAGCAATTCTTTTAGGTAAGTCTGTATCAGCACTCCATCTTTTTAGGTCTTCAAGTAGATGCTGTGAAGCTATTAAGGTTTGCGTTTTGTAATAAAACAGTACATTAAAGGGCATTGCAAAGTAAAACCACTTTCACTAGTGGTATCAATCTTTTGACCCACCCATCTCCCTTAATTTATGCAGTATATGCTGTATGTAGGCCAAATAGCAGCTTTTTAAACATAATCATGTGGCACAAATATGAATCTCACCATCTGCAGTGCCATGCACCAGCAGGTACTGCACATTTTTGAAATTCTTTGCTCGGCCTGTTACTGTGGAATTCTGCACCATAAAACAGGAAAAGAGTAAAATAAATTCACCACCAACTATTACACATTGATTTTTACATTAACATATTATGTGTTTTTGTTACAGTGAAATAACGCTCTTACATTGTAGCTGTCTAAATTCTCCTCAGGGCGATGCATGTACCTCTCAGTATAGACAGCATCTGAAATGAAACTGTATTCAGTGCTTTGCTGAATAATTAAAACTGCTCAAAATAAGCTTTCCCAAAACATGAAATATCAGTAATACCATACCATAATATTCCCACTTGGACACAGGAGCCACTGCAATTCCACATTTAAGCAGACCACTTCCTGAGCCCAGAGCCATAGAGGTCACATATCCACCATATGACTACAACACAAACCAAAAATGAACCAATAATCAAACCAATAATAGAACTAAAACTTTTAAATGGTTATCCAACATCAATTCAAAACACCCAGACACCTAAATCTGTAAGTGAAGTGAAATGAATACAGTTATGGATTAAATGAGAACAAATGTGCCACTTTAACCTTTTTAACCATTGGGTTATCTTATGGGTTACAAAAATAACCCACCAGTATGATTGCAGGCAGACCATTTGTTTAGTAACATTTATATGTAAAATTGTCAGTGAATCCCATTGCATTTAGCAGTGAATATGTCAGTGAAGACTTAATTTAAATCAGCATTTTCTACAACATCAGTGAGACATTACACCTGTTATTTATTTATTTACTATTTTACTAAACTCATGCATTATTTTGTCATAACTAATTAGCTCATTACTCAATACTAAGCAAGTAATGTGGGTCACTTCATGATTTGTATTCATAAATATAAAAATATTTTTATGAAGTATATTAGAGTAACATGATATGATCAGAAAAGTGAGAAAATTGAATTAAAGAATCTAAAGCAGTCATTAGGCAACTGGCTATAATAGTTTTGTCTAGCTGACATGAATTTATATTGGAACTACCAAAAAAATATTTAAACATTTACTTTTAAAAAAGACAGAATGTACTTTTATTTTATGGAAATACTTACCCATCCCCACATTGCAATTCTGTTTTTGTCTATGAAACCCATATTGATAAATTTCCTACAGGAAAAAAAGAGAAATTTAAGCTCGAAAAGTAGAGAACCAATGCACATCACATAATGTGCTTATTTAAAAAACATTTTTCATTATTTTATCCACTAGCAAACCGTCTCAAGCTCAATTTAATTTACAGATACACATTGAAAAACATCTCTGTAATTTTCCTCAGTGCATGTGTATTTTTTGTGTCTCTCACTACCTGCTGTATCCTGCTCTACAGCAGACACAGAAAGGTTTTATAATTTAGTGTGTACATATTGTTACCCTCAGGCTCACCTGATTGCTGAGATCTGATCTTCCACTTCATATGTGCCAAGTCGTTCATAGATTGCGTGCATTATTTCATCGCCTTGGTAACCGCTTCCTCTTCCGTCAAAGCTGGCAATAATGGCTTTCTCAGTGCTGCACAGGTAAGTGGCCCACTCCAGCCTAAACTTATAATCAACGTACTGA
Source organism: Microcambeva bendego (assembly GCA_034509265.1). Lineage (NCBI taxonomy): Eukaryota > Metazoa > Chordata > Actinopteri > Siluriformes > Trichomycteridae > Microcambeva > Microcambeva bendego. Next base: position 3,345,126 of record JAYDZG010000010.1, on the reverse strand, counting down.
CTCGCAGGCCCTGCATACCTGAAATGTTTGTTTGTTTATTAGGATTTTAACTTCATGTTTTACATTTTTGAATACATTCATGACAGGAAACGGTTATTTAGTACACAAGGTTCATCAGTTCAGAAGCTTATATCATGGGCAGTTTAGTCTCTCCAGTTCACCTCACCTGCATGTTTTTGAACTGTGGGAGGAAACTAGAGCACCCAGAGGAAACCCATGCAGACATGGGGAGAACATGCAAACTAAACACAGAAAAGACCCAGACCACCCAACCTGGGGATCAAACCCATGACCTTCTTTCTACCCACTTAGCCACCGTGCTGCCCTACCTTAAATGTAAAAACTGTGAAGGTATTATAAAGTAGAATATTTAAAATAATAAATCATAATTATTCATTTTGAATAAATAACAATTAAATGAGTTATATTATATAAATTATGAATAGCAAATTAAATTTCATACTGGGCCGGCACTGATGTATATGAATGAAGGAGCTTAGAGATAAATGCCCATGATGCCAGACACTTGATGTCTCACAGCTACCCCACTGAACCAAGCCTGTCAACAGGTAGTCATACCAGCTGTTACAAAACTGCTATCAATCCCTGACAGCAGGCACACTGAACTCGATTATTCTCATGCATGGATAAACATGGTCACACAAAAATAACTATGGGACTTACACTTGAATTAGCAGTGGGTACTTTTTAGATGCATCAAAATCAGGAGGAAACATCATCTGATACCAAAAATCTGTTGAAGATAATAATAATAATAATAATAATAATAATAATAATAATAATAATAATAATAATGAAAATATTTAAATAAAAACTATTGTGTGTTTATATCCATTTTTTTTCTTTCAAATTTGGAAAGTATTTCTTTTGGGAGGTTAATTCTTGTGGTGGGTTTGGGTTAGGGTGAAGGGGTAAGGTCATGCCTGTGGGTTAAAGTCGGTCCAAGGTCAGTCCAAGGTCAGTCCAAGGTCATTTAAGGTCACTGGATGAAAATTTTGGTTCAAGTAAGAGGATCGTAAATTTAGTTTTATGATCAACTCAAGTTCTTAAAATCAGTATTCTTGGTCAAATGTCGATAAAAGTCATTTATAGCTATGGGGCTACAACTTCAAGCATCGTAGAAGTCCAACTCACAGAGCCATTGAACAAGCACGAAATACAGCAGCACACTGAGAACAGCGAAGTAAAAAAACTGATCAGAGCAAATGAAAATGCGCTCTGTGTCACTCACCGCAGTGTGAGTACTGATCTATTTTTTATTTTCCACTGCTTTGTTTTTGTAATTATATCTGAGTCATAGCTCTGAGTCATAGCTCAAAGCTTAATCTGAGTCTTAGCTCAGACTTTTCACAAAACTTCCTATTTAACATTTGACTTTTCAGTCATTTCAGTAAGTTTAAAACCGTCCAACTATATTGTAAAGCAACATGCATAAAGAATGATTTGGTAACCGCACAGTGGCTCTCTGAATTTTAATGACACCAAATTGTAAGGTGCCTAAACAAAATCCCTATTATAATCAATAATTAACAATATTCAAATCACTTGTAGCTGAATGAAGTAAATTCCTGCAGTCATGTTCTAAAAGAATTTCTAGAAAAATCGAGGTTTTGGTACCTGTAAATATGGGCACCTATTATTTTAAAACGGTTCGATAATGAGACGATCAAAAAGAATCAACAAGGTTAGTGTGACAAGTTTAAAATCATCAGTTGCTACAAAATGAGCAGTTATTTTATTCTATTAAATAGAATATGAATTAGAATAGAATGAAACAGCACTGCTCATTTATGTCAAACATATCCATAAATTGTAAAACAAACAAACAAAAAAAAGATAATTTTGCAGTGGTCTCTTATTTTATTCTATGGCTGTATATGTGGAATGTATTTTGTCTGTGAAGTAAATATGCTGCTCTTACCAAATCCTGCTATCTTCATTGTGTCACGTGTAATGGTTGGCATTAATATTTCTGTCTTTAGAATCTGTTCCAGTTTTTGGTTGTCTTCAAGCACCTTGATTTCTGAGTAAATAATGAAATGGTGAAATGTATTATTATTTTTTAAAAATATACTATTTTTAAAAAATATAATTTGATTTAGCAACAATCAACCCATCAAACCTTTGTGAGACCCTCGATTATCCATTAGTGTGAATATTGGTAGTCCTGGTCCTGCACACAAACACAGCATGAATGAATGACAGTGACAGCAGATGAAATTCAGATGATTTGTATAGCAGTGTTCACAAATAACTACTGGAGTGACTGTATACATTGTGCTTGAGTTGCTGACTCGTGGTGACTGTTTTCAGTATTTATGTGAGTTTTTTCATGCAGTAGCAGGTGTGAAAGTGCAGGATGAAGCTGGAGTACACTAACCGTAGCAGTCCATGCGGAAGTAGGAGGCATTTTGGCTGAAGTACGCTGAATTGTACTGACATCTGTCCTTATAAAGAGAGCAGGTGAGGCATTCAGAAACAAAGTTGCTCTGACCGCTACTGAGAGAAATCCTAAAGCAACACAAGCAAACACAATTTATTGTGATTTAGTGTAGGTCATAGTGTGGGCATCAAGCAGACAATTTTATCCAGTACAGTAAGCAATTGAGGGTTAACCCCCTTGGTTAAGGGCCCAACAGTGGCAAACCTGGCAGTGGTAAGGCTTTTGATTGTGACCTTATGGTTACAAGTCCAGTAACTTAACCACTAGGCCACAACTGCTTTTCACACCACTAATATGTCTTGGGCTTGGACAAATACTCAAAAACACTGTTGACTGTATCTGCAACAGCGACAGTGTTGGTCAAGGTGCTGCCACGAATTTCCGTTTTAAAGATCAGAACTAGAATATGTAAGAATTTGCAGCAGGACCTTTTGTCAAGCAAGGCATATTTCCAATTTGGGACAATAAGAAATGGACTTTATACTGATATAATGTATACATAAATTGTGTTCTATATAATTACTGTTTTTGAACATTTGATCTTTGACAAATCTGATGGCTGTCAATAAACTGTCCAATCAATACCAGCAAGTAGATTTAGTTGGCAACAGATGGGACATGGAATATTCCTGTAAATGTAATACATATGAATCAAACAAGCACTTTTTCCTATGGCGAACTAATACATTATAACATGTGTTATTTTTGCACTGACATCTACAAGTAGTAATGGTGCCAGTATGTTCTTACTTGTAGAGATTTCTTTGCCCCGGTAGCCCCATATGTTCATTACTCACATAGTAGCTATGATAAAAAACACACATTAAGAATTAATAAAGAACAGCTAAATCACAGACACTCACAGATATGTATGTAAAATGATTTATGTCAAATGAAGGAACTTATTTCATCATACGTACATGGCATCCTTAGTTAATTTTGAGATGTAGATTACCTCCCATTTGCCTGATGTTACTGGTACAGCTTTCCCCTACAGAGTATAAAAAGAAACAAATGAAAATAATACATGAATAAATAAAAATAATTAACATTATAAAATATTCTCAGGAACCTCTATTAAGTTAAGGAAAAACAATACAACCTCATAATACTCACACTATGTAACATTTCATTATTGTTTATTGAGATGGAATTATAACAATAAAAGGAAAAAATGAATTTGCAGAATTAACATTGTTACATATCACAGCTCTGATAAATTAGAACTGATTACAGAGGATTAGTAAACATTTCAAAGCTTACAACTTACATCCTTCACTAAGTGGAGATGTTTATACCCCTTTGCATCACTCATCACCTTATAGAAACTGCTGTTGTCTGCAGCAAAGTAAGGAGGCAAGGGGTTGAACTGAAAAAAAGAAAAAATAAAGAAATAAATCATCATTCTGTTCATTCTAGTGCCTTATATTCACTTCTTCATCCCTGTTAAACAATGGTTACCAGTGTGTGGATATCCATGAATGACACAAATATGGAAAATGCAAAAAAACGGATCAAAAATAACTGTGGTGGCATTCATTATTTTCTTTAACAGTGTACATACATTTTTTACCTTATTTGAATATGATAATAATACTACACTCACCCGACCAATCCAGCCAGTTTTGCTCTTTTGTTCAAATTTCTGTAGAAACATATCAGAATTTTGGAATTTCAGAAAAATAGGAATTCAGAGGTTGATGAACAAACTCATAATATGGAATGATGAACCAAAGCCAATAATAAACTTGGTTTGTTATCAATAGAAAAGACTGAATCTGTGTGGATATTTACAATGTAATTTACTAAACTGAGGAACCTATTATGACCTGACCCCTTTGCTGGTGGAATATGGGTATCAATAAACAAAGAGCCAGCTCAAATCCATGACTGTCTCAAAAAACATTTGTCTAGGAGCAAAGATGAATCATGAAGACTCAACAGAGATGCCACACACCGTGTTTTCATTCCATTTGGTTCCATCAAAGTCATAGATCTGGAGAAGAACTTGGTCCTGTTTGCGTGTTAGCCATTGTACAGCAATACGATTATCAGTCACCCATGTTACTGAACTCAGGTAGTGATCACTGAGGACGAACAACATCCAGACACACAAATATTTAAGACCAATCTGTTATTTTATAATTATAAAATAAAGCATAAGTCTGCCATACCTTGCTCCGATGCTTTTCGGCACCACTATTTCTGTTCGTATGGATGGTTTTGCAATGTCAATCACGAACAGCTTTGCTTTTGGAATATTGGAACCAGCCTTAAAAACCAGAAATACATACACTATAATGCTGGGACCACAAATACGTTTGAATAAAAATTTGACATAAATAATTCTACTCAGGATAATTTCCATACCTTTGGATAGGGGACTATTGCGGTAGTAGGGTACTGCCCATTTCCATATAAGCTAAACTCTATTGCATGCACCTCTGTGTCATTAATCTGAACATAGGCCAAATATTTTGCAGAGGGAGACCACCACAATCCCTCATTTGACACAAACACTTCCTCTGGAGAAAACACAGAGTAGTGCACATTAAACACATAGTTAAGGTATTTTTGAATTAATAAAAAACTACAATGAATGGATGTATAGATGGATGGACGAATGGAAGAGTGGGATGGATGGGTTAACAGGTTGAATTTTGAATGTACTTCTTGTATTAAGTTACTACTTTAAATGTACTTATGGATGACAGTTGCACCACCAGTATAGTATCATGTTAATGAAATGGTAATTAATACCCATTTATACATCAAACGACAGATTAATACAAAGATTATTAGTTAACTTAATGATTGGATTTGGAAGTTGTTGGATGGCTAAAGTGATGAATGGATTTGTGTTGGAGGGGATTTATAGGTTAGTAGTGAGTGAAGAGATGCAATAATAAATTAATTAATCAATACATATATTGACAGACAGATGAATGACCTTCATATGACCAGTCTGGTACGCCATTTAGAATCTGGTTGACTTTTCCATCATAGGTGACCTGTATGGCCTCAGCAGTGGCATTTGGTTTGAGGTAAACGTTATAATTCCAAACATAGGCCTGTAAAAGAAAACATGATTTTGTCAGTAATGTTTTAGTAATAATATATTTTTTAAAGGTGTCTGGCTACTTACCAGCATGTTTCCTACGGGTGCCAACAATAATAACTGTACAACATCAGGGATGTGAGAATGTGTAATAAATGACCTATTAAAATAAAATCAAATAATGATAATATTTATTAAAGAAACATCAGTTGACACATGTATTATAGCTGTTTATTTACATTAATGTATTTAGACAAACACCAGGCACATGTTGAACTATGTAAAATATTATTAATAAAACAATGTTTTAGATAAAAAACACCAGACACATGCTGAAC
>JAYDZG010000010.1:3317075-3327996 GCA_034509265.1 Microcambeva bendego | reverse complement strand
GTAAAACTTTCTCAAACGTTACAATATGTAGTTTCACCCACATATATCAGACTATGCCAAAAATAGGTACTAACAGTAATTAGTAATTTTAGTAAATTTTAGTAACTGTAATTTTCTCGGGGCTCTGGGGCATCTGGGATGGGTATGACATCACAACATCCAGATGGATATGTGTTTTTGCCAGACAGTATTTCATTTCTTTTATTGGATGACATGGACGCTTTGAGTTCCATATCAGATAAAACAATACAGGACCGTATTTCTAGCATTAATATAAAAACTCATGTTCTGCCATACTACATATGTGATTAAGATACAAATTAACTTATTTTATGATGTTATCTTTCTATGGACCCAAGTATTAAGTGTCTTAGGTTTCTTTACATGATACAGTATGATTAATCATGCGTTCCATAGAGCTCTTGCACAGGTATATTTTTCTTACCAATCTGCTCTGTCTGCACCACCCACTGCTCATAATTCTGGGTTCCCGGCTGGCACAGCGGGTTCAGCTGGGCATGCTCATGAATATCATTCATTATACATTTGATCACGTCTCCAAAAGGATCCTTTAAAATAACAGGAAGAAAACCAGTCAGAAAAGAAGGTCCCAGATTTCTGAAAGTTGAACTCAGTGAGTAGGAAGTGTTTTCAACCAAAATAAAACACCTGTACATATTTAATTCCAATACCATGCATGCATACCTCCTTTCTCTCTGGAGCACTTGCAATACGTTTGTATGGACCCTTCTGCACCTCTCCTCCTTTCTTCGTCATTATTGTGTAGGCATCCAAGTTAGCACAAATCTGTAAGGCACCATTATTATGACTAATGAATGTCAGAAACATTATTTTAGAAGAAGAAGATTTGTCATTACACTTATACATATACAGATGAACAGTACAACAAAGTTCTTTATTTGCCTATCCCTTTTAGAAGCCGGGTCAGAGTGCAGGGTCAGCCATTATTCAGTGCCCCGGAAGCAGTCAGGGTTAAGGATCTTGCTAGAGGACCCAAGTGGTTGCCTAGATGAACCTGGATTTGAACCACTAGTCTTCAGGTTGATAGCCCAAAGCTCTAGTCACTAAAATACCCCCGTCCCCTACTGTAGCTGGTCTCTGTCATAGCCTTCAAGACTGAGTGTCCAATTGTAACATGTGGAGTCAATTTAACATATGTAGAATGATTGAAATGCATTTGTTTAAATACATTTCCATGCAGTTGCGAAAGAACAGACATCTGGTGAACTTTAAACAGACTTTCTAGACTCTCCTTGGAATGTGAGCAACATCTTCTATGATTTAATCAGTTATACAAAAATATATTTCGATCTGTATATTTTATAATTTTAGAAATGGGTCAATACTCAAGATGCAAAGGATAAACTTTAAACTAATATGGAGCTTATAACTATTGTTTTGTGTGAGCTGCTGGTTAGAAGCTTAAAGCCAAGCACTTTAGTGCCATGTAAAAAATGGCATTGTACTAAAATGTCACTTGTGTAGAAAAAGTCTAGGAGTGCCAAATCTTTTGTAGCTTATTATCATAATCTACTTTTTAAAAAGGTTGGCCTCATCATTTTTGTTTTAAAAATAATTAGTAGCTTGCGCGTCAGTTACCTACATCGATATTTAACATTACAGGCCAAGCATGGGGCACAAAACATCACTGCAAAGCATCACACATTCATTTGTCCACTCACTCACACATACAGGTGAAATTCAGAGCAGCAACTACACCTACTGGCACGTGGTCAAACCGAGAGAATAGCAACACAGACTTGAATTCAAGCACCAGTTTGTTCAAACCCGTGATAAATTTAATTTCTTAAAATTTGCAGTAGGTGGAGGCACAGCTATAGTAACAAACCACAAATTAAAGAACCAGGGACCACAACATTGACTTGTTAGAATGAGGCACAATCTAACATTGTGCACTGTGCGACCGGCTGGCAGATCATGACCAATGCATTGGGCATATTTGGGCAACATCATGTGTTCATGATGACGGAAGAAAACATAAATGCTGAGCTGATGGTCTGAGAGTAAACAGAAAGCATGAGGTAGTTTAACTGCTACACATGTTTAATGATCGTAGAAGATATGGATATACACCAGTGAGCCAAAGCATCAGGATAATGTGCTGCCAAAACACAAGACATCGAAAGAAGTCCTGGGACATCTGGTAAGAGAACATTACCATAATTTCTTTAATTCTGTACACTGCAAGGTAAATCATCTGTAGCGCAACCTGGTGCCTTCTGTTTTCATGAGTAACCAATGCACACAAGAATGACTGTTCAGATGATCTTAAAATGTGTACAGTCGTCGGCTGTTTTTCACACCAGAAAATGAAGGATTTTCACAGGATGCTTTCCCACATATGGAGTCTCTCTGTGTCCCATATGTTCCTCCTTCACTCCTGCTGGTTTGCTGCTGCACCACCAAACCCATGATATTGATATTTTATTAGGTTGTTATATATAATATTGTTAGTAGTTACTCATTTTAGCCTTACAGCCATTATCCATTCAAAGTAATAACCAAAATTATTCCTAGTCCTTATAATATTTCTTTACTGACTGAATGCAACTGCATGCACAGGAACTTATTCTTAATAAAGAACATGGCAGGGGTACAAAACCCGGCCAGTACAGGGAGATCCAAAGTTACTAATTTAGTTTTATAAATATAAGCTACATACAAATATGTTACAATACACTGGGGTACATGCATAAGGGACTAATTTGAATTGTTAAGTGTGAGCTCCATATGGCTAGTAAAGCATGGATGCCACAAGATGCTTTATAGCTGCCCTGAACACAGAGGTCATGAGTAACATTAGACACGGCTAGTAGTTATGAATCAGAGACTGAGTAGAGTAATGGATGGACAATAACAGAAAGGGAAGTGTTCACTGAGAAATTGGTGGAAAGAATTAGAATGGGAAGTATTAAGAGGCCAGAAAAAAGTTCACAGATGTGGAAATTTAGATACACAGTATGTGTGAGTGTGTATGTGTGTGTTTAGTGAATGTGTATTTGTGAATGTGTGTTAAAATAATTTACTTGTAGAATGTGCTCCTCAGCTTTCTTCTGGTTATTGGCTCCTCCAACACCCGGCGAAGCAGTCAGGCCAAGGATCTGCGGTAAGAGCACTGGCTCTTTGTGTTCTTTTTGGAGCATTGCATTTCTGTGCTTTTGTTTCAGGTACCGGGTCATAATGTGGTTATACACCTCACCCTTCTTTGTGTGGTGGCACTCATCAATTACCATTAATGTGAACTCTGCAGAAAAAAAACATTACAATCCCAATGTCTTAACCTTAACCACTGTGACTATACCATCAGCCAACATCAAATCCCAAATTCATCCCAATCTCCGGAACAGTGATTCCACATGAAAGGAAAACTGTGACTCCCAAACATCTGAACAAATAGCATATCAGATGCGGTGAAGATGGGAGATGCTAGAGAAGCAATTTTGTAAACCAATGCATGCATAATCCTGTAATGAATTGGCATAAACAATACATTTAATATTTAAAATAAGTTAGTGAGTGGTGTCATATTGAATCTTAGTTATTACAGCTGATTATTGTGTTTATCATTGTAAAACTTTTAATTGTATACAAAATAAATAAAATATTTTTGAAAGTATGATTCAATTTACTTTAAAGGATGTACAGACAAAGCAGTGAGTGATAACTCACAATAATGTAATGTAATGACCTGCATTCAGAGCCAGAATCGTGCGTCACACAGCTCACCATATGATTCTAATCACCAGTAGTCAAATGTTGAAAGTCAGCCATTGCGAGTTTAGAAAAACCAAACATTAACAAATGGGCTGAATTTTCAGCCTGAACCTACTGAACTCTAAAACATATGATTTTGTTTTCCTTTGCCTTTTAACAACCCAATTCCCCAAGCCTGATGTAACATGTTGGGTTTCATATTCATGCTGAGACATACGGGAACACCCACCATTTCCTTTGGAATGCCTAGACCAGCTTTGCCACAATCCAGAGGGGGTTGCAATGTAAACACAAGGCTTGGCATTTTATGGCTGAAAATTGCACTGCCCTATAATTCAAATATCTAAGAACTTTCCACAGGGCCACTGCAGAGGACGTCCGCACTGATGACACAAGCCAAGCGGGTCAATTCCCTGCTCCTAATGATCTTGAATTAGCAATTTCAACATTTCTTTGTAATTCCACATTATGTTTTACAGATGAAATAATAAAAAATATAGAAATTATAAATAGATTGCACAGTTAGTCCCATGTGCTTAAGTTTTGTTGATTCAGTTCTGTAATGGAACAATGATTACTGGTCATTGAAAAGAAAAACTCTCCTGTGAATGTGATCAGTCAGCCAACCACTCATTCACAGGCTGATGGATTGAACAGACGTGTGGCTTTGTCAAAAAAAGAGAGAAAAAACACCATATGTCACACAAGGCAGATTCCACCTTGTGGAGTACAGTGCCAAAATGTTGAACTGGCAGCCACTACAGCACAAAAACAGAAAAAGCAAATAAAACACCAGGTGGTCATAAAACTGGGCTCCCTACAGCTTCAGTACGAGTAAGTTAAGTTCGGCAGCAGAAATACAAAACCTCGGGAATTACCTCACAGAAAAAGGTCATGATAGAGAAAGCGTGACCTACGTGATAACTTGATCCCCTCCTCGTCACCCTGCCTGGCTCTGGCGAGAGAGTTTTCCAAGATCTGTGCCGTGCAGATGATGATGTCATTTTCTTCCACAACTTTTGGGAAAGATATTTTGAGCTGAGAGTCCCCGCTTACTCTTTCAACTTTATACTGGGATTTCAAAAACTTTCCAAACTCTGCTTTGTAGTGCTGCTCCACCAGGGGCACCTGTGAGATCAAGTACAACCAGAGCTCTGTCACCGCCTTTACTCAGATTACAGTTTCAAGACAAGTTTATGCATAATTTGGCTATAACGTTTACATAAATATGTTCATCCAAGTCAGAAGTAACAATGAAACAAGTATGCTGCAGTGATCAAAATTAGACTACAGACATTTAGTGCTGAGGAAAATATATTATATTTAATTCTTGAGAAATTGAGTGATTATAGCATTGAACATTCATTAAACTATATTAATATTATATATATAACTATATTAATAATATATTATTATTTTGGATAAATCAACAATACACTTATAAATAATTAAAACCACAAAGGACATCCAACTTTTGACTTTAAGTGTAAATCACGTTGGCTAAAAACATTAGCATTTGTAAGAAATATAAACATATAAACATTAATTGCTTCTGGCAAGACATATGTGTAATTTGAAGATTAACTCAGCACTAAAACAACTCTACAACAGTACATAACAACTGAGGAAGTCTGAGTATTCTGCAATGAATCACATTTTTGAAAAATCATTATTTAGTTTATGATTCAGAAGAAAAAGTCCCAACTATGCCAACCGAAAGATTAAAAAAACATGTGAACAGTTTCACTTAATAATAAATGTGTTTTTGTGAAGTAATCAAGTGTGAAAGACTTTAAATTATAATATAATATAATATAATATATACATTATGTGGACAAAATCATGAAAGATGTAATTTCCTTTCAACCTTTTGGCTACAGATTTCTGTTTCATAAAAAAATAGAGTTTTGGCAAGTTTGATCTGGAGGAACTTGACTGCTTTGAACATGCACCCCTCTGAACACACCTTTTAATTATAACAAGAAAAAAAGAAAGAAAATCAAGGTTACATCAAACTTGCACTTTGCATGCACTTTTGCACAACAACCCTGCAGTACCTTGTTAACAAGGACAACAACTTTTGCTGGCGGCTTCTTGTGCTCTCTGCCATCCAGATGTTGCTTGGTTATATACACCGCGACTCTGGTTTTACCACTTCCTGTCGGGAGACATATGATGACGTTCTTCCCCTCCAGAGCAGGCTGAGCAACCTCTGTCTGATAATCACGCAAGACAATGTCTTGCTCACTCGCTGAAACAAAAAAGTGATGATTTACATTTAGAACACAAGGAACATGTGTATAATTTATGTGAAACTGTGAACTACAGAGTCTTTTACTTGTGCTCGCTCACATCTATACATTACATACCTTATGGTTTATAGTTGGGTGCTTTAGAACACAAGGAACATATGTAGAATTGAGGTGAAACTGCGACCTACAGAGTCTTTTCTTGTGATCGCTCACATCTATGTATTTTACATACCTTATGGTTGATAGTTAGGTGATAGTCTGTGGCCCCAAGTCAGCCAATGAAGATTCCACAGAGGTCATGGCTAAACTGCCAAAATAATTTTGCTTTCAACTGCAAAATTAGCCATTAATTCGAAATTGCTTTCATAGGACTAGCTTGGATATGTAAAAATTGAATTCCAGGCAAGGCCTGAAATAGGCATGAAGCCCAGCAAATGCGATTGTAACTGAGAAATTAATGTCGTCCTCCCAGTTGGACAGAAATGAGAAGCTGTGGCCACTTTTCAATAAAAACATTCTCACAGGCTTCCACTAGGCTCCAGACTAATAACTCAATACATGAATAACATAATAACTATGAATTCAGGTGCAGCGCACCTATTTCATTTAATAGAATTATAAATGCAATAAGTCAAATTATTAAATCAAGACACTCAGACTAATCAACATTTCCTTTCTTTTAATCACCTGTGTGGAATTTTAAGCCGCTAAAAGAGAATCTTGGTTCATGTATTGCCATCTGGTGGAGAAACACGACTAGACAATACAGGCACGAAACAATGGTTTGAATTACATTTTCCCATTCGGACCATAGACATTCAATCGATGTTGACGAGTTTGTCTAATAGCTGAAAGTAGTTAGTTGATTAGTATTATGAGGTTTGTTCCGATTATATAAACCAGTTACCTGACTGATCCTGGCTCACTGCTGTTTGCGTCATATCCATCCCTTCTCTACTATCATTGTACAAGTCCAAATCTAAGCAGAAACAAATAGTGCAAAGCATGGACATATCAGGGAACATACATCTGTTTATAGGAACTAATAGGAATTAAGTATTACTGGCTAATTGGCAATATGATATTTAACACATGATTTTTGTGATTCTTATACCAAATGTAAGATCTTTGTACATTGACCTATGATGCAATTTATTTGAATGATAATTATGTGAATCTGCTGTGATGACTCCAAATGGGAGCATCAGTAATGATTCCCATTCCCTTTCATAGTTCATTTTTATAGCACAAAACTCATCATAGTTGATCATACCATTAGTATGTGTCTTTAACATAATATAGACTGTTTTGTAAATGTGTGGTGTAACGATTTGGGGCGGTCGATGATTCACCTGTGCCAATAGTACTAAACTCAGCAGATGTGTCCATTGAGGAAAGAAAGCCACTGCTATCTAAACTGCTGTCAAGAGCTCTGGCCCCAGAACATGAATCGGATGAAAGAGAGAACTGAGTAGAGCTAGAGGCCACTGATTTCTGAGAGTTCTCTTCTGCTTCTTCCATCTCTTCAACCTGTTTTACTAATTCACTCTCTTCCTTCAGTTCCTGGGGTTCATCAACTTCATCTGAAACCAAAATAATACAATATTTAACTTAATGTGAGACTTTATTAAGCAGTGACCATTCTATTTTGTCCTTACTACATCACTACTTTTTAAAGTTGATATTAGTTGATGCCCAACATTACAAATTCACACATTTAGGTTAGCTAATGCATATTCTGCATGTTTTAGGAAAAAGGTAAAAGGAAAAACCTACTCATATACAAGGTTGAAATGCTTAAATTTGCATACTCAACAATGTTATGTTCTCACAGTATGTTTCCTCTTGGTACTCTTGGTTTCACCCACATAAAGGTCCTGTACAAATATGTGTGTGTGTGTGTGTTGTCTAATAAATTGGTGCCTTCCTAAGGGCAATTTTAGCAAATCTGAGGAAGCAGTTATTGAAGAAATATTAACTTGGTTCTTGACTTGGTGAAGAACTGTGAGTTAAGTTGTGTACTGCATGTAGGGTCACAAGTAAATGATGAAGTGGCAGTGCTTGGTGCAAGCTTTACCATTGGGCTCAGCAGGCCCCCCTCGTAATTCCTCTACCAGAAGACCATGGCCTGTTTCCTCTAGAGCTGTCAGAAACTGAGAAAACCAGCCAAGCTCATTCTTCACCAGCCGAGAGAGAAGTGTACGGGCACCGGCTATGCGTCCTAGACGTCCTACCTCAGCCTTTATCTGAAAGAAAGAGACAGAAAGATTGTACCCCCACTATTATTTTACATGTGTATGATATCTTAAAAAATATTTTTATAGTAAGTTTTGGAAGTATCAGACCTTGGGCAGGATGAAGTGTTGAAAAAACAGAATAAATGAAGAAATGCACGTTTTTCAAACCAGCAACATGTAATAGGAAGCAGCCAAGTGGAGAAGCATGATTTCCCACTAGCACACCAATTGAAACTCCCTGGTTCAAAACAATGTTACCACTGGTTGGCTAGGCACCATTCTAGCCACCTTGATGCACAAACCAGTGTTGTAAATTAGAAGGTTGAGTCAGGGAGGTCATCCTGCGTAATAATACACATAGTGATCCCTAATGGGAGCAGCCGAAAGGAATCACAATGTGTAGTAGTAATGGTTTGGGTGTTGCACAGCTTTCAGTTAAAACAGTCAAACAAATGACCAAGTACAGTGATGACGCAGTGTGAACACAAGGTGATGAGTGATCAGTGATTCTGTGACAGTGGAAAACTCAGCAGTTATGAGTTGGGTGTGTCTTAACCTTCCATTAGCTGAGTCATCAAGCAAATTAAAAAGCACTTGAAGCTTATATGGTGTGGCAGCTCATTTTGTTTCCACTGTACATTGACATCTTGTGGCAATAATATTACAGAGATAAGCATTTCTTCAGTAGTTAATCTTAAATAGATTAGTACAAAATTTACCAGCAATGTAGGTAAAGGGAATTAAATAGAGCAGATAGCAAGGTGGCTAGTACTGCATTCTCACAGCAAGAAGGTCCTGGGTTCACATGGTTATGCAGAGTTCACATATTCTTCTCATGTCTGTGAGGTTATCCACTAAGAGCTCTGGTTTCCACTCACAGTCCAAAAGCCTGTGTGTGAATGTTGTGGTGTGCATGTGTGTCTGCCCAGCAATGTACTCGTGCCCTGTCCAGGGTGTTACTATGTGCCTTACACCCAGACGCTGATTTAGGCATGGGCCTCATGGCCAGCCACAAAGGGTGGCATCGTGCAGGGTGCAGCACACAACATTGGGGAAAAAATGATATTTGTGCTGCGCATTATTGAAAAGCTGGGATATGACCCAGCGACCCCGATTGGATATGCGGTTATGAATCTGACTCGCGATGAGGTTGGTCCTAAATGGACTAGATCTCCTAGCTTGAGATTGTTAAGCTTACTCAGGTTCCCTCAGAACATTTTAGAAGCTTTATTAATATGACACCAGAACTACAAAAACATAAATTTAGACAGAGAACACAGGGATCCACTGGCGAGTCAATATACCCATATTTAAGAATCGATTGTTTGGTGATCAGTAGTACTTACGTTCTCACAATCCTCTTGAGTAAGAATATTCTGCTGATAACATTGGTCACACACATCGTTGGTCTTCATATTTACCAAAGACAGCTTTAAAAGGTCTATCAGCTTGATATAGGTGTCATTCTCAGCCTCTTTAGACGGACTCGGAAATTTATTGTCCATGTAGTTGGCGGCTTGTTTACATCCACTTATTTCCAACGCCGTAATAAATGTCCTAAACCAGCCAGGCGGATAGTTTTTATTTAGAATTTCATTAAGAAGAAGATCTGCAGCTTTTAGATTCCCTTCGTTTCGTAATGTGGCTCCTATCAGGTCTTTCTGCTCGTTGCTGATAAAATCTAGTGCGTCTAGAAGTGGGGCCACCTGAATCAGCTGCCTCAGTCTGTTCCTGAAACACTCGATTGTTTTCTTCTCCTGCTCCTGAGCCATTGTGTAAAATAGTAATACGATTAAATAGTCGTATTAATAAACCTAGGAGTAAAACCTGTTAACAGGTGAATATCACAACAGCTCTGTGGCTGATCTAACAGCTGACTAAAGAAAACGCCGCACTGATTCACGGGAAAAATCTAAGCAAGCTTCTTTCACTTTCGTTTCTCTTTTAGGTTTCCTTTCTCTCTTTCAGGTTACATTTCTACTAATCTGGAAAGTACACAAACGTTAAAACCAAGTAACATAGCTAGTTCAAATTGATGAATTTAGATGATGATCCAACGTCATTTAATAATATATTACAATTTGTGTATTGTGTATTATTTGTGTATTAATAATATACTACTATTTGTGCTTTATACTTTGGTTACATTCACACGGTAGTCATCATTACACAAGTTTCATTAGTTCACGAGTTTAACGTCAAACACAGTCATGGACAATGTCGTATCTCTAATTAACCTGGCTGAATATCTTTGGACTGTGGGAGGAAACCGCAGCAGCCGGATTAAACCCACACAGACTTGGAGAAGACATGTAAACTTCGCACAGAAATGACCCAGACCTTCCCACCTGGAAATCGAAGCCAGAACCTTCTTTCTGTGAAGGTTATAGTACCCCTAGTTATAGTAATAATACAATTCACTAGCGTTGAGAGGAAATCACACATCAACGAAAACCAAAACATACTGATTTATATTTCCTAAACAGTAATTCCATTACAGTAGGACAACGAGCAAACTACGAAATGATTTGGAAATAAGTTTTCGGAGTTTTATTTCATACATTACATTTTTCATATGGATTGAGCAAATCCTGTAGATGGCGACATACCCCTGCTGGAAAAAGCAGCTCGTACCAGCTTAAGATGGTCAAGCTGGTTGACTAGCTTTTCCTGAGA
>JAYDZG010000010.1:3299589-3312416 GCA_034509265.1 Microcambeva bendego | reverse complement strand
TGTGATGGACTGGGGATCCCTGACCAAGCTAAAAACAACGTGGTAAAGGATTATTTAAATGAAGGAATATTGCTAATTTGTGGGTGAAAAAAGTAAGGATACATTTTGTATCCACAGTTTAGCAAGGGTTTGCTTCAATGTGTGTGATGATGCACCCATGGAATTTTAATTTCAGTATTCAATTTCAGAAAGCAATTTCAGTAATTTGCTTCTTAGGGTTGACAATACATAATATGGAAGTATATTAATCTTAGTGTAGACAACTCTACACACAGAATATAGTAAAACATGCTTTAGTATAATTAAGCAAGGCGATGCTAAGACTTACAAAGTCTTGATGAGTGGATATAATAAATAAAAACATAGTTAAATACATAAATAATGCAAATATTTATTGCTGCCTCAGTTTTTCAGTGGAAGCTACAAATGTAAATATACCAACCATGTAACTCATTATTTTCAGCAAAAATTCTTGTTCAGAAAAAAAGTGACTGTTGCTCTGGAAACTAAATAGACATTCACATTGTGTGTGTGTGTGTGTGTGTGTGTGCATATAAATTTTTAGAGCTACATAAGGTGTCAAAGCTTTGGTCATCAAAATAGTTCCCGGCCTTCTAAAGCCAGGTTTATGTGCAAAAAAACTAATAAAAAGTAAAAATTTGGTAAAACATACAAGAATCATATTTACTTTCCAGTATGTTGCAGGAAACATGCAACAGATAATGCTTTCATGCACTTTTCTACCAACAGGTTTACCACATGCTGCTTGACCATTAAAACTGGAATGTACTGTAACATATATAGTAATTACAGGTGAAGAATGCTTAACATACATACATTTCCCTAAAATACCAGGCTTTCACCCTCTCCTGATTTATTTAGATTGAGATAAGGAGAGTGCTGTTTTATTAAAAACAGAGGCAAACACTTATTATTGTTTGACAATTGCAATAGTGTTGTTAATTACCAAACAAATTATACAGTAATTAGAGTGTACCATGGTTTTACTCAGGGGCGCAATGAGGTCTGCTGTGGAAGATTTGAAGTAGCCTTTAAAGGTTGCTACCAAGTAGACAATTATCAATTATCATGCACTGATGATCATTAATTTTTAATTCAGAATTTTTAACTGATAGTTTCATCCTGGTTGGGCTGCAGTAGGCCCATCTAGCCCTATAAATACTGCCCCAAGCTGTACAGCTGAGCAACTGGCTGTATTGCTCCAGCCTTGATCATGTATTACAGATTGACATCAAATGAATGTGATTATAAAACAAGTTAAATTTTGGTGGTCCTGAAAAACACAATGTGTTGTGATCAATGACAGTTTTACTTTGATTTTATATGTACCATTTTTGGTTACTAGAAGGCAAGGAATAATAGGAGTCAAGCTTATTTCATTTCAGCATTTTCGTAAAAATACCAGGATCAGAAAGGTAATGCATACTACAAGTGGCCCCTATTACTAAATTGCAGCTTCAGTACATTCCTGAGTAAAAACTGCAAAAATAAATAAATAAATAGTTTCATAACTAAATTAGTGTGATCTGGTACCTAGTGGTATAAGAGCAAGCCCAATGCATGACACTTGAGTGTAATGCTTCTATCAAACATCTTAAAGATACACAGTAAACCATTCATAAAGTTCCAAACATGTTTTCTTGATGCTTCATTCAAAATTGAATTGACTAATGAGATATAACAAGCTACAATTCAGTAATACTTTTTGTGTATTAATTTTAAAAGCAAGTCAGTTCTACTAAAGACAATGGAACAATAACATTTAAATTAAAATTATATTAATATATTTATTTTAAGTCTTGTTTCTCTGAAGTTTATTGGGTCTCATTGAAGTTTAATTAAAGTTTAAACAATAATATGGTCTACTTTTTTCCCTAATGGCAGGTTTTATAATTCTAATGCTAATGGAAAACAGAACTCCAGTTCTTGATACACACTTGGCTTATATTAGCTTATGTTTTATTTGTACTTATTTTTATCAACCAAGTTCATTTAGGGTGTACCCCAGTGGCACTGAAGCCTCACTGTGCATTAAACATTACCTGCAAACCCCTTAGTTGCACCCCCTTGCTATTGGCAGCCTCAAATCTGCAAAATGTTCCAGTGCTCTGCAGAATTGATAAAATACAGATGTTAAATCTAAATTTAAAAAGAAAGCTCATAGAATGAAGATGTGTGTCCACTCAACACTATGTAGTTACAAACCAGACCCTGAGACCTAAAAGGAGGTTACTGATTCACTTCAAGCAGGCCAGCATGGAGCAAAAGCTACCTAGAAGGTCAGAGACATCAAGATATGACTCTGGCAAAAACAACAAACAAACAGAATATTCAAGTTTCACCCAAACAGAAGAAAGTTCTAGCTCCAAGGATTCGACCTTTAGAATTCAAGTTTTCCTGGCCTTGATTATTCTTCTTCTTACAGAAACAAGTCTGATGTCCTTGAAAATAAAAACCTTATAGTCATGGATGAGAGTCTGTGCTACTGCTTGGAAGTCCAGGGTCAGATAGAGGCCGTTGGAGCCCTGCAGCTTCAGTACTGCTGACGGGTGCTTCAGTAGGAGAGAAGACGTGGATTGGAAGAAGTGATTTCGAATTTTGGTGTCTGAAGAGAACAGTCTGGTTTGATGTGGAGCTGTAAAGATGAGGGGTCTCCTGACTCTGCTAAAACAGATAAAAATATTAAGATCAAATACTTTTTAGCTATATAGCAGCATGCTGAATGTAAGTTGGACACCTGACAGTCAGCTTGTTGGACATTCTATCTAAAACCACAGGAACTAGCACAGTGTCCATTTTAAGGGGGACTTATCCAAAGTGATTCAAAGAAACATTACCAAGTTACAACTGATGAAAGCTCTGGTCTGTCTAGAAGCCACATATGGATGTGAAGACTGGACCCTGAAATATGTGCCCGCAAGACTTCAGGCTTTTGAGTGCAAGAGCATTTGAAGAACTCATGTTGGAGGATGATGACCACTGAGCAAGATGGCTGGGACAGAATTTTTTTACTAAACTGCTTTAAGTCCTGCAAGTTGTGGCTAGTCAGCTACAAGCAACTCAGGTTGAGTGCAGCCAACCATTGCAAATCGATGATGAAGGGGTAGTGACAAGAAATGAATAGTGATTACAGTTGCCATATCTTTGTCTTGTCATTAACATCTAGAAACAAGAATGTAGTGTTTTTGCCCACTGATGTGAAAAAAATATGAAGGCTCTGTGATTTTTGTGTTACCTCTGGGGCAAGTGGAGTAGTTGGCCTTTGGCTAGTGCTGGGAACAGTTCTAAGGGCTGATGTCTTGTAGTCCTGGCCTGCAGTGACAGCGCTGTATGTAGGGGGGTGTGTGGATGACTGTCTTTGCAATAAGCACAGTATTGCCTTTATATCTGATGTCATCTGAGATTCCAGTCTGGAAAAAATGTTCAGAATGAGACACTAAAATATTAAGTTTGTTTGTATGTTTGTTGGAATTTTAACGTCATGTCTAAAGTATTAAGTAACTCTAACAGATGCTTAATCACTACTTCACTCTATGCTCTTTCTTGCTTGATACAAGACCTGAAGTTTCCATTGTCTTGTGCCATTCATTATCCGATGTGCTATACATTTTCACAATGAGAAACAGATCTGGAGTGCAGGGAGTAGTGTGGTGTAATGCTAAGTCACAAAACAGATAAAAGCAGTGCCTGAACTCAGGAGGTTTGAATCCCAGGTTGGACTCAAACAAAAACAGAAGGTGCATGGTAATATGTGAGCAATGGGAGGAAAACACATTAGTGCAACATTAGAGTCAGTCCCAAGCCTTTATAAAAATGTGAGGGCTTTGTAAAGAAAGGAATTCGGTGAAAAACTGTCAAATCAATTATGTACATGAATGAGGTGCTGTGATGACCCTTTATTGTTTTTTTTTTTTTTTTTTTTGTTTTAAATAACTCCAGACCTGCCTAATCATATAAAACATTGTGTGGTATCCCACTAATACAGAGAACATAGTCTTTGGGAAAGACAACCCAACTGGGGATTCACTTATTTACCACTAAACAGCACATTCTATGGTCTGTTTAATATTGTGGGATTAATTGCCTGGTGCTTAGAGAACTGGTCTTGTGACCAGAAGGTTGTAGGTTTGATTAACAGAGCCGGGGCCATGGCTAGGGTGGCCCACTGCTCCAGGCATGTGCGCTCACTGGCCCCTAGTGTTCATATATGTGTGTTTCACTGTGCTGATTATGTAAAAATATGGAGGACAAATTTCACGGCAGAGTGGTGAAAAAGAGATCTAAATTCGAAAAAAAAAAATACAATTCTACAATCTACAATTCTGCAAATCAACATAGTGTTTAGAGGCACAGGTATCATTTTTGCTTGTGTTAGTGTTAGTGTGTGTTTGCTGTTTCTGTTTTTGTAATAGAACACACAGCAGCAAAATAAATGCAAAAAATGAGAGCAATCATTAAACAGAGGGAGAGGAAGAGAGAAAGAGAGAGGGAGAGAAAAGGAATTATGATGGTCTGGGACTCTAATGGAGATCAGAGACATAAGGCTCAGCTGATGAAGGATTTCTACACCCTGATGCCTTTTTCTCTCTCAGCTAAAATACCACCAGTTGTTAGTCGCGTAGACGGCTGTCTGCTTGTGTAAATGAGTGTGACTGTGTGTGTAACGATACAACTGCTCTGTCTGAGACAGGCTTTTGCATGTATGTATGTGAATATTAACACTTCATTTTGGTACATAGAAAAATGTAATGTGCAGAAAAGGTGTGAATGTATTAATATGATATATTAAAATAAGGGGCATTACTAATGGGAACCAACTGCATTGTGAAAGCTTGTGGAAGTTTCTGACCTTTTCATGTAGATTTAAAAGGAGCAATTATCTGCTGTTGCATATATTTGATGCAGTGCATTTATTTAGTATTAGGTTAATGGTACGATTAGATGGATAATGGTGACCTTTTTTGTAGTTGTTGTTAAAATTTGCGGTTTTTAATATAAATATATTAACAAAATAACAGCCTTCCCTTGAATGTTCCCTCTAAATTCATGTAAAATAACCCTGCAATTGTCTTTCTAGCTAGAAGCCCAGAATGTTTGTGCTGAATAAACAGGCAACTAACTCCTCTTTGTCAAAACTGAATATGTGGTATTCAGAGATTTATTGAAGTTTGATTTTTTGCCCTTGTTAAGTGACAGCTGCTAGAATGTCAGATGCATCATACTATCTGCATAAACACCTTTAAAAGCTAAGCATCACCTAATATACCACTTTGAAGAATTCATTATTATTGTAGCTTCTGAAAATATTTACAAAGAAAATTCTGACAATATTTCTAAATTTGATGTAGGATGAGGATGAATCTAAAGTAAAAGTTGTGGTGACTAGATATCAAACTAAACCATTCAGATTTGAGCCAGAGAGAGAAGAAACTACACCTGAAAGCAATGAGCAACCAGACCCAGTTGTCAGAATTCAGAAATTCTGTTATTCATTAAACTGTAAACTATGGTCCTAAAACTAATGATCAAAATAATATTTTATCTTTTATTACCTACAGTGCAACTTTAGAGTTGTTGTCCACCATCTACGTCACACACACGATGCCTATGCCAGTTTCCTGACAGCGTAGGTGGGGCAAAACAATCTTTGAAGCCTTATTTAATAAATTTGTAAGAAATAAAATGTTTTCTTATCTTTGATAAACCCAAGTTATGAACTCTAATTCCACTGTATTCATGTGTTTGACTCTTCCAAACAGTTACAGTTTACAGTTGATCTATCAAACCCTGTATGTTTAATGTTATCGTGGACAGTATTTGCTAATATAAATACAACATTTATCATTCGTCTATGCAAAGTCCTGATATTGTATGGCAGTTTATCTTACAAAGTAGTATTTTTCGTTTGAAGCATTGATTAACAATTACTTTAATTTTAGGCTCGTACAGCATAAATTATGCTGCATATTTGTAACCAGATTAAATAATGTTTAAAAGAATTGTTAACATTATGCTGAAGTAACAATTTTTTTATATCAACAAGCAGGATATTAAACATTTATATACTTCAAAATACCGATCCATATGTTTAAAAGCAACCCTACTAGAAAACAGTAATTTTACGTCCAAGTAAAATACTTCCAGATGGCATTAGAGACAGTTCAATACAGCCTGCAGCATACTGCCATCTGCTGGACCGGAAGATGTACAAATATTTTTTTAAATACAGACTTAAAAATTTCAAAGACAGAAGGTGTTAACTGTGTAAGTGGGTAAACCCCCTGAGACCTGTTCAGATGCTCCTGCAGGTGATCCAATCTCTGCTGCACTTCTCCATATGTAATGTCACTCTCTAGATCCCCGTCTTCCTCTTCTCTCAGATCACATGACTGCGTTTGTGAGTTATTTGTCGAATTTCTTTGCTTCACGCACTCCCAGTCATCGTTATGTCTATCTGAACACACACACACATCACATTTTATTTACAGATCCAACTCCCTTTATTTTTTGTACAAAAAAAGATGATAATCACAAAGAACCTAAACAGAGAACTACTATCCATCATCCTTTGCTGCTTTTATTATGCGTATTGCGCTCCTATCTTTGAACAGCAGACCCAACAGAGACACAACAGACAAAAGGTTATCTTTTACGGCCACCTGCAAATGAAAAACACCAGACAGAGTTGCTGCTTGGAACTGACCTGAGATCAGACTCTGTGGTCAGGTGTGAGGAGTGTCATGATGTTTAATTAGATTGTTCCAGTTAAAATGCCACTTGTAGCTGAATACTTTGTACTGGATAAGTATCACATTGAAGACTCTCACAAAATGCTCTGATTTCACTTATGCAATATTAAAAATAGTGCTTTCTGTACTGTAAGATTACTACCTTATAAATCAAAATTTTAGTAATTAAATTTCAAGGGACGATTTCTTTTTTTTTTTTATTATTCCCAAAATAACTTAATACAAAAAAGCCCAAATAGAATTTGCACACTATAGGCATCGCATCTCCACAAGGTCCATGATTCACCACTAAGGGGGCTATCAACTAGAAAGAAAGCTGCCCAAGTTTAGTCAAATGTACATTGACATATGTTGTACATACATTGAGATTTATATGGATGCTGGTGTGTACCTGTTTACATATTTATTTTGGTTCATAAGAGGTAATTGCTAACGGAAATGCAATGGAGATCCCATTTAAAAAGCAACCCCTTTGTTCAGTTCTTTTGGGAGGGAGAGCAGCATTATGCTCACAGTAAAAACAATAGAAAATTCGTAAACCAGAGGATTTTCCTGTGAGTCTGTAACAGACACAAAATGCTTAGATTACTCACTCAACAACTCAAAATATGACTTATGGAAATATTTTCTTATATTGCATTTGAACATTTTCAGGCTAAATTTGTTGTATTTTTTTAAATCAGTAGGAATCGTCATTGTGTTTACTTTAAGGATTTGCATTCATAAAAAAACAAATATAGAAAAAATACCACCTGGATGACCCAGAAATGTGCACATCCCACGAGCTGCAAACATCCTTAAATTCAGTAAGTCTAGTTTAAATAAAACATCCAGACCTCTTGAGGACAAATTGGTAGTGTAGAGGGGTGCAATATCACAACCAGTTCATTTAAATTAAACTTTACTGTCAGTAAAAGTATTAAATGTATGCTAGTAAAATGCTGTAAAGCTACTTTTATTGTGCATTGATGGAGAGTGAGAAAGATATACAATGTATGTATACATGCATATGAACATGTACACAATTTAAATGTTGTTCAATGTATGTATTTTACTTACTGAGAGTAATACTGTATGTAATGGTGTGCAAATGACAGTATGTGCAAGTATTCTAAATGGTAGAACAGTGAATGTGGTTGACAACCACAATTCACTTTTTACATCAGCTCAAATTTAACCACTGTGTTTTGTCTACTACAATTGAACACGTGACTAGCTAAGTATCCCTTAACGTCTGACCACAAAGGAATAGATCTGAGCCAATCGGGCAAGGCGTAAGGATGAAGGTGTCGCCTTACCATGAGAATACTTTTCTCGCTCCAGCTTGTCAATAGATGGGCTGCAGTCACTGGGTGAACTAAAACCCTCTGCAGAGGGATAGCCCATAATTCCCACTGACAGAGTGCTCTGCTCCTCTCTAGATGCCCTGCATTCATCAGAGCCTCTCTTTGAGCTAAGTCTTGAATCTCGTCGCTCCTTTCTGCTCTCATTTTCCAAGTCCTTGTTGCTTCCCCCTGTGGAACAATCATTTGTGGTGAGAGAAACACACTGTAGCGGGAACCAATAGAGTAAACAATGCTACTTAAATCGCACACACACACACACACACACACACACACACACACACACACACACACACACACACACACAGGAGTAGTACTACCTTTGGATGGCTCGAGACTGAAGGAAATCTTCCTCTTGCCTTTATTGTCTTCTTGATCTGAATCACTGCCTGGTGCAAAACTGGCCTTTGTTGAGACACATAAATGTTTACCAGAGATACTACATAAAAACTGATAGATTACTTGCTTGGGTTTATTTAGTAAATTTAACAAATTTAGTAAAATAATTTAATGACACTCTAGCACATTGATAGTAAAAACCTACCTTAGTGTTATCATCCCTCAGGTTAAATGTGAGCTCCAGGTTGGTAAGGAAATGGTCAGAAAACTCTGGGTACATATCCAACACTTCCAGTAGATCCTCTCGAGTGATGGTGTGTAGGTCACAGTAGCACAGAGCTCTCACATCTGCATTTGACTTTCCAGGTTTTGCATACAGGTGGATCATCTCTCCAAAGATGTCATCTTTCCCTGATGTAAAAATAAAAAAGTCAATCTAGTGACTAACGCAGCACTTCTCTATATATACCAGTATGTGCTACCAAGTATACTACTTTGATTTACAAGATAGAATTACAAAAACAAGTCTAAAAGGAACAATAAGCCTTATAACCACTTACTGTATTTTTTATTAAACATACATTTAATTTTTATCAACCTCTTTATCCTGGTCATGGTAAGGGCAGTGACAGAGTAGTGGTTAAGGTACTGGACTAGTAATCAGATTGTTGCTGGTTCATGCCCAGCCACCAAGTAGTTGCCCCTGTTTGGCTACTGAGCAAGGCCCTTAAACCTCAGTTGCTCAAAATCATATTCAGTCATAATGTTAGATAAAAGCGTCTGCTAAATGCAGAAAAATGTAAATGTTATGCTGAGAAAAGTTTCACCGGTAAACAGTGAACACTAAGCAGAAAATCCCTTCCAATAACACCGCTGATTTTTAAACCCAAAACCTGGTAGGCTTATAGACCGCTGTGCCAGACGAGCACATACTGAGCACACATTTCATTTGAAACAGTGTTAACTGTACTGAGTAGTTTATATTTAAAAAGGAGCTGTTTAAAACAGAACCCAGCATAAATAAATGATGTATGTAATGTCATTTAGTGCTGTTTAGCTTGCCGTGTCTCTTGTGTTTGTATACGTGATTGCATTTAGTCTGGGTCAATCCAGGCCAAACGGTGCACACAGATTACCAGAGCTCATTCTCTGCTGGGATTATTAGGACAGATCTAGATCCTGTTTCCCCATCAGCATCACAGTATAAGAGTAATCAGAAGATAGTACAAATCATAAGCATCACAAGCCATTTCATTTGGATGTCATATTTCCAATAATGTTCGAACTTTTAGTCTCCTGTTTACGCTTATTAATTATTTAAGCACAGATTGACCTGATGTCTTTTCACGCTTTGATGTCTGCAGACAAGCAAGCTGTGTTCTTACTTCAAAAGGAAAAGGAACACTTTTGAAACCCAAGCTAAATTTATACTAAGCATAAAGCGTTTCTATTTTAGCAAAATTATTCACACTGAGCTTCACAACATATCCCTGACTGAAAGAAACTTGCTATTAAACAGCCATGTATGGTGTGCAGAAATAAATAGGTCTTAAAATTGTGTTCACTGTGCCAGACTTCAACAAAATGTCAAGCCCTGAGGGATCTAAAACACTTAGATTCAATAATTAAATGCAATCCCCATAATTGTAGCCAAATAACATATTGCTGTAACATATGTTATTAGTCCTCACTAATTTACAGTATATATACACCATAACAGAAATTTGAGCTCAAGGTCAAACCTGTAATGTTGTAGCTTTGATGTACAAAGTGAATCTAACTACTTGTTGAACCACAGTGCATTAATTCATCATTTGGTCCTGGTCAGGTTAAAAATTGTCTCTGACACTGACTGTAATTAGTGATTGCAAAGCAAGAAGTGCAGTGAGTGGTGGTCCCCAGCAGACGGCCAGCAGACTGGTACTGGCAGAAGTTCACACAGAAAAAAAATGATAAGAGACTGATACATCAGTAGTGAAAACACTATTTTGTATGCATGTTATTGTCCACAGTAACTTCTAGGTGGGAGCAGTGACTTATTGCATAAAAGGTTATTAGTAAATAGAAGTTATTCTATGTTAAATCCCGCCTTCCATGCCGGTCCTTGAAACTATTTCTTATATGGACTTGTCCATGATACAAAAGTAGTTGAACACTGGTGCCCTAGAGCAAACATTCATCACAAAGTGTTAAGTGATAATGTCCCCTGATATATTATTACTTGACTAACATGAAACATGATGCCATACTAGCCAAATAGCTATAATAGCAAAAAGCTATTCAATTATTAATTTGTTATGGTTCCAACGGTTCTTGGCAAACCAAACGCTGGTTCCCAGCATCGTCAGCCTGTTCTACTTAAGGGTTTTATGGGAGAGCGGCTAATTAGAGCTGACAACCTGCACCTGGCATTGCCCTTTAGGAACAGGCAATAGGTAAGGGCAGGTTGTCACACTTTTTGTTTTGTGTGTGCTCAGTCTTTGTCAGAAGGTACCTCCAGACCTCGTCTATGAGGGTTGGAGGTGAACAGCCAGGAGGGTCGAGGTATCAGGGCTTTTATAGTACAGGATGCATGTTAACCCAGCTTCTATGACATAAGGTGTGGCAGTTTTTCAAAAGCAGAACTTACAACTATTGTAGATCTACCAAAGCACTAATCTCGGGGAACGTCCTAACCATCTTATTATTTATCTCTTCCATTAAACCTTCTTTTGGGATATTAATTATGATGGTGTGAGACATATATTAGAGACTTTTTTAGCACTCATCATGGTTCAACTTTTGTGCAAATGTTATGTGTTTTTACCACTGAAATATATTTTCAGCATCTTATGATCCTAGATGTGCTTTCTGCACATTTTGTACTAGTACCAAGCTGGGTTTCCTGTACATGACTTGGCAGTGTCAGATCATTAGGACAAGCAATCAGTGGTGAGAATAGAACATTATATGATGCAGAGCCTTTACCTGACAGACACACACTGCGGTTCTGACACTGAGGAAACACTTTTACTAA
This sequence comes from Microcambeva bendego, assembly GCA_034509265.1. Classification (NCBI taxonomy): domain Eukaryota; kingdom Metazoa; phylum Chordata; class Actinopteri; order Siluriformes; family Trichomycteridae; genus Microcambeva; species Microcambeva bendego. The sequence continues at coordinate 3,300,948 of JAYDZG010000010.1, read as the reverse complement.
TGACAGCTGTCAATAGTAATCTTTAACTGAGAAAGTTGGCATTGGCAGCTGCCTGAAATAGAATAAACAACTAAATGAAGCTAGTAAATATCGGTCCTCCTGCCAGTTGCTATCTTTGTCATTGTCTGTCTCTCATTCTCACACCCACTGCCTTCCAACATAGCCTTTGCTATAAAAAGCTCAGTCCAGCTTCTTGCAGATATAGTCATTTCCTATCTGATCTTGGGCTCAAAATTTGTATTTGAAATAGACAAGTTTACAGGCAAAACACATAGTTATGAATCTTTAATTCATAATTGTACTAAGAAGTATATAAATCACATCCAATTCCCAGCTATGTAAGTGCCAAATGCTAATAAGTCCATAAACCTACCCTTAAAAATAAAAATGTATAAAGCAGCACCATTATCTAAACGTCAAACTGGCCAAATACAATTTTACAAAATAGGAACATGAAACATCCACAGGCTCTTATCTGCAAAAAGGAGATAGTTTTTGATACAGCATTTCCATTAGACACACTATGAATGCTAGATTTGCACTTGGTGATACAGAGTTTACCTGTGATGGAGTCTTAATTATAGTGCATTAGCAAACAAGCAAGAGTAAAAATAGAAAGCCAATCACAAAACAAAATGCCCAAGCCTCATAAATTAAATTAAGGGCAAGCCATTTTAGAACATTGAATTATAAACTGGCTAAACACAATATAGATGAATTACTGTTAAACTGGCACTCACAATATTTGACCGCTGTATACATATAAAAGCTGTAAGTAGAATTTTTCACATTAACATTAACACATTAACAGGTAAAGGTGTGACTGACACACTGATTTCAAATGGGGTTCAGGTAGATCTTCAGGTAGATATTCTTACTTTCAGAACTGAATATGAATGAATAAATAAACATTTGGTTGCTATTCTTGTACTAGTGATTAAACAATGGAATTAAAAGGAATGCCTATATACTTTCAATATTTTCTCTGAATGAAAGAAAACACAATTACCAAGAATGGCCACCACAATATCATCCTTCAGGATCTCGATAGAACCTCTGGACAGGAAGTAAAGAGTGGTGAGGACATCACCGGAGTGGACGAGGGTGTCTCCTGGGGGAGCATGTGTTGTTTGAAAGCGCATGGCCAGAGCCCGCAGGCATCCGTTAGTTGCACCACGGAATGCCTTACAGCCCTGAAACAGACTTCGGTTTAGATGGAGACAGATATCTGCCTGCAAGCACTCAGGAAAGCCTTTTAACACCTAAATAAAGATAAAATAATCAGTACAGAGAAGAGTAGCCTAAAGTCAATTTTTTTGTCTAGCTACACATCACATGCAACTGTATGATTATAAGATC
>JAYDZG010000010.1:3281414-3291951 GCA_034509265.1 Microcambeva bendego | reverse complement strand
ATCTAGTAAATGAGACGAATCCTGGTGCCGCCTGCCATCTGTCTCTTTGTACTGTGCAAACCATGTAACAAACCAAACACAGTCTGCAAAACAGCCCCATATGCCCAACTGTAGACATTAAAACACAAAAGACACACAAACACAATGCAGATATATGTAAAGTAGTCAAGCAAGGTCAAGCTTTTGTAAATCCAGGCCACTTTAGGTTTAGTTCAGAATCAGAATGCATTTCTGACTGCACTATTTAGTACATTTATACATTATTTAGTATATAAGACATTTTAAGTGCTTTTTTCTTTTGGATACTATGGCATATACTGTACATAAAAGCAGGGTTACAACAACCCCCATTATAACAAATCAAACACACGTCAGCTTGAACAATGCATGTTAGTAGCCTGGCAAACTTTCTCTTATTCTACCAGCCATTAAGCAGGCTTTGCTTTTGAAAAAGACACAGAAGGTTGGCCCTGCATTGCATAAGAAAGTAAAGCTCTAGGTTTTTAATGCACTGTAAACAAAAATATGATAGATGAGGCTTGGAGTTACCAGCAGCAATATCCAGCACCTGGTGCCTGATCTAGCAGGCTCTTAAAACATTAGACGAATAAAATGCATTATCTCGGTCCAAGCTCTGACAGATCCTACTGCTTTGCTCTAAGTTAATCAATAAACACATTCTAATAGTCTCCAATTAGCTTTTTCACTGCACCTAGGTCATCTAGCAGAACTACATCAGTCAAACTACAGGCATATTTGTTCCAGGCTTCAAGCACTCCACAATGAGATGTGCATTGACACAGAACACTCTGTCTTATTTAATTGGGCTTTAACTGATCTTTACTGTAGGAGTTTGACTGATGACATCAAGGAGCTACACAAACTGTATTGTTTTTTTATAGAGAAACATTTTAATGATTCACATTATTGCCATGGCTTTCTCGCTAGTCCATAAAGGGTGCAAAATGCTGCAATCAAATGTTTTTGTAACAGTGTAATTTTAGTATATACATATCAAAATATATAAAGGCATGAAAATAAATAAGAGACTTCATTATGATCAGATTAATTTAGTTTATAATTTATTGGTATGTCTTGACTAAACACTAATTGATTTGTGTTGTTGTATTCTATCAACTAGAATAGAAATTAGAATAGAATACAACAACATTGCTCATTTTTACATACACATAAATTATAATCTAAACTAAACTGATAATTTTTATAAATACTTTTTCCAGAGCTTTACATACTGTATGTGTGTGTCATATCAAAAACATTATTTGCCAGAAGAAACAATCAGTAATATCATACCCAAACCCGGAATAAAAATATATTTGATAAAGGCATCCATGGAGACTGTGACACATCATAAATATTGCATAAATATAATACACTTGGCTAAAAATACTACAGAACTAAACCTGCCGGCTCACCAGTCAGTGTGCTGCAAAAGGATATTGACTATTACTTACTTCATCAGAGCCTGATCCAAAGATGAGCAGGTCAAAGGGAATGGCTGCTACCATGTCGATGAGGAACCAGCCCTTGAAGTAGTGCACAGCGATCTTTCCCGGGTGACTCACCACCTCCTCGTTGGCGTTCACGTAAGTTGTGCGGAAGTTTATAAGGATGTCAATGATGAACATGATGTCCACCATTAAGTCAACAACATTGAGGGGGCTGCAGGAGTAGCCACACTTTCTCCTCTGCTGATCGTCACGATCGTTGAGCAGGAAGGCGGCGGAGTATGGCGTGAAGATGGCAGTGTAGATGACCAAAAGCAAGATGAGCCAGTCCCACATGGCTTTAAATGGACTGTAGTGCAGGATGGTACATTTATCTATCCGTGGAGTCTGGAGTTTGTACTCAGGTAATACATCTGCACCCAGCGACAAGACCTGAAGCAGGAAAAATAACTCAGATAAGGATGTACAGGTCAAATTTTACACCTTGTTAGATTACCTTGTAAGACTGCAAACTTCTTTATTTCCATTTTTAGAAATCATTACTTATGGTCACAGTGGAACAATGTTCTTGTGTGCTACATTTTGTGGGACAAAAGTAAAACTAGTTCCTGCATTAACATCTTCAGCAATTTAAACTACTTTAACTCATACATCAGTGAGCCTTGGACGCCCAAGGTGAAAGATACTGACCACTGCAGACTGGGAAAAGAGCTGCAGCCATCTAACCAAATCAATTTGGCCCAAATTCTTACAATTGAACATCAATTTTGAGGATAAAATGTTTGCTTGCTGGTAATATTTATAAATGGGGAGAACATGGAAACTCCACACAAAAAGGACCAAGTCTGCTTCACTGGGAAACTGCAATATACTTATACAATAAAGATTTCCAGTTAATTCCACTTCAAATAAATTTTTCACTTAATTTGTAGCTGTAGAGTCAGATTTTTAGATTCCGTGTTATACACTGTATATGTGAGATAGGAGACACAGGGCTATTTGTCAAAACTGTCTGTGTAAGTAAAGCGGAGGCATGAATGTGATCTGTGCATTTGTGCTAGACTGGCAAAAATGTCGTTATTCCTTTAGGCCAGTACGATTTGTGCTACTTTTTCTAGGTCTCAACATAACATATTTTACACAGTCAGCAAAGTGGCATTCCTCGTTTTCAACCTGGAGGCTTTAGAACTGCTGCTGTGCACTTTAAATTGACTGCTGTAGACAATTCTGTAAGTTTGGTTATGTGGGACTGAGTGAAGATTCTGGACACACATGAAAAAGACAATTCAGGATGCCTAAACATAACAAGGGCTTTTATTACATCCCATTCTAAATCCATAGCCATTAATATGGAGTTGGTCCCCTCTTTGCAACTATAAAAGCTAAACCAAAATAACATTTGTGATGTCATGCACTGAAGTTGGATAAGAAGGACTGGACATGCACTCATTCTGGTTCAGAAAAGAGCCTTACCCAAACTGTTTAGAAGCATACATTTGACCAAAATTACTCCAAATTGTCTCAGTACACTGATATTTTTATTCACTAGGACAAATGTGTCTTTGCCAGACCCTGAAAAACATCCCAACAGAATTATTCTTCCTCCAGCAAACTTGGTTGGCACCTTGCTGTCACACGGGTAACGTTTTCCTGACATTCGTCAAGCTCTACAAACATATTCAAGCTGCAGCTCAGAGTCGAGAGTAGTGTTGTACTATTTAAAATAATTAGTTCTTTCACAAATGTTCATAAAAGCAAATTTAACAACTAATTAATGATTGTATACACCTGTTGCAATGGGACAGAGTAAAACACTTAAGATCAATGGTTAATAAGTGTTTCTCAATACATTTGTCCATAACGTTATCTAGTGTATGCTGTTAGGTGCTTGGAGGATTGCCAGCAATTGTACATCAGGGAAACTAAACAGCCACTGGCAAAATGGATGGCGTAATATAAAGGTTTAATGTCTTCTGGCCAGGTTTACACTCAGATGCAAGGCAGCAGCCATTCATTTAATGATGAAGATGTGCAGATCCTTGACAAAGAAGAATGGTGGTTTGAAATCATAGGTCATCTATGTCAACATGGAATGAGCATCCCTGAACAGTGGAGGGGAGGGGGAGGGGCTGAGAGTACATCTTTCACCATCTTACAACACAGTAATAGGAACTGTTCTCCAAACATATGTGAAAGGCAAACATGGCCATTGGTATTAATGGTCATTGTGATGGAGCTTGTCTCCAGTAACATTGTGATGCAGATCAGCCACATATAATGTTGGGATATTCAACACTAGATAAGATGGAAATAGTCACTTGGATGAGTGATGAGACAGACGTATCTACACCAAACTTGTGTCCAGACTGACATATAGTGCATGAACCTAAACACGTTTGAATATAGACACATCATATGTCTTTCATAACTGCTGACAAACAGCTAATACAGTCTGATGCCTTTATTTATATGTCACTATAAGAGAAAGCAAGAGTAATTTGCAGACGGCAACAAATGTAAGCGAATAGACTTGAGGCAGACTGGACAAAAGTAGACTGGACTTCCTGCTGTGCACACAAATGAATACAGTCCAGAGATTGTGTGTCAAGTACTTATTTCCTCATAAGAAGCTGTAACTTCTGGGAAAATATCTTCTTTGATGTCAATTCAGAATAAATAATGAGTCTGGAATTACTGGAAAAAAACTTCCCACAGTCATCTTCATCTGAATGTAAGCATCAGTCTGTGAAAGCTCCTTAATCAAATTTTCAAGGTGCCAATAAGAAAAAAAAACATGATTTAAAAAACAAACAAACAAACAAAAAAACTAAACCATTAAGAAAAGCAACAAACAGAATTTATTTGTGCCAACACTTTGTGCCTGCCAGTACTATTAAGTTCTCCGCCAATATTTGTTAAGGCTTTAGGATAAAGGTGTGCAGAAAGTAGAACCCATCATTATTAACCAACATATGAGTCCTTCAAGTTATTTTTTTCTAATTTTGGAGAAAACAATAATCTGAAAACTGAAACTGAAAACTAAGTGTGCTGCAAATATGGCAAAATGTGTTGTTATTTGGTTTCATTATTCTGGATGTTTATTGCAGAAATTATTAATGATTTTAATTAATTTTATTCAATCATGGTGTCTTTTAGCACCACTTTCCTGACCAGGTTTGTGGTGGGTGACACACACAGACACAAACATTAAGGAAACTTGTTAAAGCTGCAGTATGGCTGACTGTGTATGTTTGGACTTGTGGCAGGAAACTGGTGCACCAAGAGGAGAACCCACACAGACACTGGGAGAACTTGCAAAGTATCATGTGACAAACTTGTCCAGATGCTTGAAATGTACTATATTGTTGAACATACCATTCAAAAATAACAAAATAAATACAAAAATAAATGTATTACAATGTTACACTCTCTGCAGCCTTAACAGTCTCTACATTCAAACAAAACTAATCAAGCTGTGTCTTTTTGGACCTCCTGAAAAATTCTGAAAGCATGGAAAAAAGCATTTGGGTCATTTATAAGGACGCTGTTCTTACTTTCACTTTGTGACTATTACTTTCACTATTTATCCAACAGAAAACACCACAGTATTTAAATACAGAATTTTAAATGATCTGCAAGGTTAAACCACATTGCCATTGTGTTCAGAATTTGCATACATATTTCTATTAACTGCAATCCTCAGCCAGGTTTGGTTTAGGAGGGTGATGTACGCATGATTTTTGCAATAGTGTAATATTCTGATTTAAGGAAGTTTTAGAACTATTTTAATAACATTAAGCGATGCGATGAACACATGCGATTTTTAATATAACATTCATACATAACATTTCCACAGAGAAAACGTACATTGGATCAGTACAAAATAATGATTATTTGTATTCCAAATTCATTCTAAAAAAAGGTTCACCTAATAATAAGAATTGTCTAAGTTCAGAACTGTATTTAAATATACACTTAAGGACATATGTCTGCTCCACAAACTGTAAACTTATACAAACTGTAAACTTATACTTAATACATTTTAGAATGAAACAAACATAAAAAGTTTTAGATGCATCTGTTATGTGTGAAGGGTTCATTTCTATAGCTACATAAGAACATTTACTAGATAAAACTTTTAACAAATCTAACAATGACATTGTTGAAAGCACCACCATAAATCTTACCTGTGTGACTTTCTCTGTGACATTGTGTGTACGATCTTTAACCTTCGGTGCAATAATAGTCTTCTCAGACCCAGGGGGTGATGGAGCTTTTCTGTCATTGTTGGTGTCTGAGAAGTTGAGTGCAATAAGAGGGATTTTATTTATGGTGCTGTACTTGTTCAGGTTGGAGTCTGAGGTTGAACCCAGCAGGCTGGATTTGAGATGGTTAAAAGGACCTGGAGGATAAAGAAGAAACAAAAATGACTTTAAAGGAGCATAATGAAACACTATAATGGGCACTGAAGTGAAGCCTATTAGAAGAATTGGACATCTTAAAGGTTGCATTTCCTGTAAAAGCTGACTGGTGCTTAATAAACACTCTGCATGGAAATGAATTTGTGTTACATCACACAGCAGTGAACAACAGCAACGTCGGTTATTAAAATGGTTTGGAATACTAAAACTGTACTTCGCAAAAAATAATTTTGCTGCCATATTTCATGCAATGCTTAATATAAAAGCAAAACATACTTAAAGAGGGGAAATATTTAGACTGGTTGGTATAAGACCCATGCAACATTTAAAGATAAGGGAGAATTAATTTCCTGTTGGACCTCAGCCTAATGCCAAATCATTCTTAAGGGGGATGGGGGATGACACCAGGTCCCTAGGTAAGGTTTAATTTATTACATATATGGAACACACACACACAATATTAATATGCTCCTACCTTTCATTTTTTTACCAACAGTGAAGACATTAATTGCTTACAGTCACAACATTGACATCAATCAGCAAATTTAACGTTAGATGTCGCAAGTTATATATACGGATAGTTCACCAAACCACCATAAATTTACAGTAAAACTGTTGGGCCTTTTCAAACAACACCCTTATTGCACCTTATCATTGATGGCATCATTGATTGACTTTCAAACCCAATGTTGGACTCACTTAATTGATCATTTGAAAAAAGTATTAGCAAGCACTGCCTAATACATCGATAATAAATGTTTTTTTTTTCTAGTATCGAATTAGAGACTGTACCCTTACCCATATAGCATGATGCTGCAATAAATAACAGTATTTGTCATTAATATTGTCAGTAACAGTAATTATACCTGTATTATTATAACACTGCACACAACAGGACTGGGGGTGGGGTGAAGGGCTGTGACTGGTGATGACATAAGGAGGCGGACTGGGACCAGACACAGAACTACACGGTCAACCAGGATGTCGACGGAACTAGTTGCTGACTAAGACCATCTGAGTCTGGAGAGCCATTGGTACAGGGAATTAAAACCATTATAAAGCCACAGTGGGTACAGGAAGTGGGCAACATCCAAAATGGAGAATAGTGCAAAACACATTACTTCCGGCAGAGTGGGAACCGCAGTGATATGGGGTAACAATAAAATTACATTTACTTGTTTTATTATTTTCAATTATTTTCATTAATCACTATTTTTATAACAACGCTCGCACCTGAGTAATTAATTTCATTATCATTTAGCAAACATTATCAGTACTGTATTTTCCAGTTTGTACTGTATTTTCCAGTGTGTTTACCGGTGTAAATATTATTGAAAGTAAGAATATTTTAGTAGTATTCTTACTATAATATACCAAACAATAGCTCTGTTTATCCTATAGTGATCTCTCCAAGAAAACTGCAGTTAAAACAACAAAAAAATATATTAAAATAACAAAAACACCCACATGCATACACACTTTATTATATGATGTACCAACAGTGTAGTAGGCAAACCAGAAATCAATGAGTTTACATGCTAAAGCTCATCCTGCATCCATTTCTACAACCTTCAAACTAAGACAGAGTGTCCTGAACAAGGTCCCTCAGGGATCCGCGGTGTTTCCACATACTATTTTGCCATTACAACACCTAGAATACATCTGAGAATTGATGTTTGTAGACGAGGTGATGTCTAGCAGAAACTCTGAAAGATTTCCCCACAGACTTCAGGGGGTACCTCATTTGTAAATGTTCAGAATGAATGTCTTGCTAAAGCTTTACAGTTCCTACTGTGCAGTCATACAGTAGTAATTCCAATAGTTAATGAGAACTGGCTAGTAAATCTGCTTATACATGAAAAATGCTGTGGCACATCATGAAGGAATCCAGCTTTAAATCATGCACCAAGCAATCCAACACATGAACACATTCCAGGATTAGCACACTGTTACCTTTCAGACTGCGGCCATGGTCTGAAATGTAGAAGAATAGTGATCAGTGTATAAAGAAACCAAAACTAAAAGTACAATGTTTGGATTATGTTAAACCCTTTCATGATTAGGTTTAGCCAGTTTAGGTTAAACCACATAGTCATACAAACTATATTAACATTGACATATCTCAAACCAAGGCACTGCCACCTTTAGACCTTAGTGTGGATGTATGGTAAAGGACAAATTCAAATCCAGTGGTGTTTTTATTTCTTACAGGGCCTTTGTACGTACCTAAACTTTTGCAGCAAATCTGGAAGCATATATAATCATTACATTTATGTAACTGATGGATTACTCCAACTAGCAACTGTTTAGGTTAACCCTTTCAAGGGCCATCACCATGCATACAATATGCATGTAAGTTAATTGCATGTTAATTAATAATAATATCTTTGATAATCACCTTTCCCATGGCCCATGGCGTGTCAAAGAATACCAAAATATAAATTCGTAATATGGCCAACAAAGACGCTTCTTATTTTATTATCATACAATACAGAAAGCAAACAGAAAATACTGAATTGATAAAATAAAAATAGTTCTGATGCAGTTCAGACAATGAATTATAACTGAATAGAATGTAATGAATACAAATATAACGTATAAGTGATGAAAGTCTACATCAGGTAAAGTTAGCTATGGCTGGGATTCCCTTTTTGAAACCCATTTTCTGTGTTTAGTTTTCTATATGTTTGTCCAATTCAATGAACTTTATTTTGTATTAAATTGTTTAAACAATATGTTAAACGTTATTAGTTCAGTTACGGCAGTGTGTTTATTTACCTTCACTAGCATGCCGATCCCGTAATAAACGTTTGGAGTTGTTGCTTAGACCTTCAATATCATGCACAGATGAGGCTCGTCTTCGGCTATACATACTGTCCTTCGATATAGACAGAGCCAGGCAGGTACTGGACTGGGCTTGAGACAGGCTAGGATGATCCCACAGCTGTTTAGGTGATGAGTGGTCGAGGGGTCCGGAAACACTAACGGGGGATGAGTGGGGACTGGAGCTAATGAGGGCTCTGGTGTCATTGGCATCGGCAGGACTGCAGCTGTCCTTGGTGGGAGAAGGGAAGTCCCTCAAGGGCACAGAGTCATCACTAGCTCTAGGTGAGTCCACCATCACTGTGTCTGGGTCTTCCTGAGGCAGAGACTGCTTACTCGCACCCAGCAGATTCAGAGATGGCAGACGGAACCTAAAAAATCTCCCTTTCCCTGCAGAAGAAAAAGACAAACATATATAAAGGTAAGTTCAAAAGGTAAAGTTTTCAGGTTTTCAAAATCTGGAAATTTTTCATCCTGAAAGAAATAGTGATGGATAATAATGACTGCAGTTGAAAATAGGTAGGGTATGGAGATGGAACAGTATGAAAAAGACCTTGGCTCTGCTCTGAGATATATTTAATTTCCTTATGAAGGAAAATCTAAAAGCAGCAATGGGCAATAAAAAAGAGAAAAGAGAATATCACTCTGGGCAAAATCACTAAGGCATTCAAGGTAAACTAATTACCTGTAAAAAAGTGCATTCAGACTAGAGGAGGGAATAAAAGAGAGAGCTTTTAAATGAAAATCAAATAGAAAAAGAAACCTTGTTATTAACATGGGTCACGAGCTAAAGAATGCTTCCTTATAAAGTAACATTTATTAGATTATTTTCTTAATTATTTTTGTTGATGCTTTATTTTTGGTAGCGCTGCACTAAACACCACATCTTGCACCCTGGATATAAAAGGATATACACCACACACACACACACACACACACACACACACACACACACACACACACACACGCATGCATGCATTTATTTACACTTGCTTGACTGTTGACTTTAAGATGGGATAATTATTAATATATTTTTATCAATAACACGCAATAATTTCACAACAAAAGAAAATAAACTCAAATACCTGTTTTCTATTGTGCTACTGATATGCCCAGACTGAATCAGCTATTTTTATATAGTATGTCCTAATTCTGTAGCTGCTGCAGAAAAGATGAGCAGCCCTGTTAAAGAACCAAGAGGGTGCCTTGGTCTATACAACTTCCCAATATTAACAGGATAATGAATATAACAGTTTTGAGCAACAACACGCAGAGAACATTTAATTCCCCAGGAGTTAAGTGTTTGATCATGTCTTGATAAAGCACCTAATAATAAAAGTGTTCAATTAAAAATCATGCTAGTTTTGGTAAGGAGTGAATAAAGGGTAAAAGCAGCCCTGGATAAGTAAGTAAACATATATTGTGACTGAATATAGCTACCAACCAAACTAGCCTAAAAATTCAATACTCTAGTATTAAGTATAGTATAATCTTAACATTTTTATGAGCATGTATTGTCTTAATAATTAATGTATCACCTTTTGTACTGGCCTGACCAGAAAGAGAGAGATTTCAATGTTTTTAATATTTAAATAACTAAAAGACAATTTTATACTTGTCATCAAAATATGCAGTGAGTGAACAGCAAGGGATTTTGGGAATCTGTTACCAGAGCCAGGAATTTGGACTTGCAATGTATTGCAGATTTTTCTCTGCTTTTTTTTTTTTTTTTTTAACTGGGACGATGTAAATTTTTTTTTGCAAATGAAATTTCCAAGTATGTTGTATATATAGGCTGCTGGTGCCTGGTGTTGTTGATTTGTT
>JAYDZG010000010.1:3236463-3247186 GCA_034509265.1 Microcambeva bendego | reverse complement strand
AATCTCTACCACTATAGTAAGAAGAATAAGAGAATAAAAATACTAATAAGAATAATTTGATGTTCCCTGTTACTAGTATTGGATATTTTATTAGGCTAAAAGTAGGATTTGCAATAAAAAATAAAATAAAATAAATAAATACAACTTAATCAAATAGTATGTGGTTATTGCACATATCACAGCATTAGGCTGATTTGATCCTCAATTCATCAGGGAAACCAGCAGCTTCATTAAAACATGAAGTGTGTTTCCTGAGAAGCTAATCGAGCTGTGGCAGTTCTGTCAGTCACGAGAGGCTGTAATTTCCCCCTGACATTAGATGAAATGTCTTTGGGAAAAATAAATGATGCTGTTAACACCACTGTAACTCATTCTCATCTGAACTTTGAAAGTGAAAGAAAGAGAAAAACATACAGAGCAATTGTATAAACACTTATGAGCCAAAACATTAGGGCCATGCTTAATTTGACACTTGGAAGGGATATCTAGGGGTCCCTCAGACTTAATCATAGTGATGACCATGCATTGCAGACACAATAAATGTTGGGCTGTGAGTGGTAACCCATAGTACATGTATTATCTCTAGTAAATATAGGCACGTGATTAGACCTGAGTGATTGAGATGAAAGGTAATTTTTATGGCCAGGCATATGTGCTGAAGTATTTTTTAGGACACAGAGGATACCCACAGGCCTCGATTGATATTGGAGGTCTTCAAGGCTATACCATCTGGTAAGGACTAAAAGAAGGGTTACTGTAGCTTAGATTGAACTATCAATCAAATTCTCCAGTGTATAAGGTTGTGTCGTCCCAGTCTAATCAAAATTCCCGAACACCAGTGAAACCACTGCAGTGGGTAAACAAGCATTACTAGTAGACTGGAACTTAGTTACATTTGGTCTAATTCTGTCTTCACACAGCACATGCATCACAGGTGGGGCACAGATGGCACCAGAAGATGCTGTACGATGATCCAGTTGTGATGTACAGATGTCTTGCTGGTAATATTCCCATACCACAGGAATACTTCAGATGTGCAGAATCTATCTTAGTGGGTCAAATCTTGTGTTTTGATTCATCTGTGAGGTAAATGGGATTATGAAAAGAACAAAACCTTTTGAGCACAACTACTGGGCTTTTAATAATTATGACAAACATAACCAAAATTCTAAAGTATTAGAACTAGATGGAGCCTGACCATAGTTTGAATGAACCAGAATTATTTTTGAAGCAATTGTTAGATGATTAAGTTAAGAATAAAATAGGTTTAAAGCACATCTAAAGTGACCTGGGACCATTGGGTTAACTACCTGTAAAAAAGATAAATCTCTGATGGTAGCACATCTCTATAAAATCTCTGTATATGCCCCAGTATCAGAGCGATGCACAGATGCCTTCCATTACTATAACAGATGAGGGCTGCATGGTGGCTAAGTGGGTAGCATTTTCACTTCACAGCAGGAACGTCCTGGGTTTGATTCCTAGGTGGGGTTGGCCCAAGTCCTTGCTTAATATTTTAATTGCACTTTAAATAATTTGTGGCATTTGGCAAAGCAACTCACAATTATGACTGAACACATGTATTTAAGCAGTTGAGGGTTTGGATTAAGTGTACACCTCTACTGAATGTACATTTATTTGAGAACAGATGTAAGAACTAGAACACTAAAATGCAAACTGCAGTGTCTAAGTACTGATGCCTCAGTGGGGCTTCCAGGCAGTACAACATTGGCCACTGGCTTTACAACATTGCTTGTGTTTCTATTTAATTTATACTCAGTCATTTGCTGCACTTAACAAATATCAAAACCAACAGACAAAAACCCAGTTGAGCATCCAAGGATGACAGTGGCAAGTCAAAATCCTTTTTTACTCTCTTTACTTAGGATAAAGGCGGTGTATAGAGTATCAGCCTAGTGGACAGAATAACAGACACTTTACACAAATGCATGTATGGTAGATTATTTTATTTCTTTAACCCCTTATCCTAATTAGGGTCGGGGAGGTGTGCTGGAGCCTATCCCAGCTCTTCAATGGGCGCGAGGCACACGGTAACACCCTGGATGGGGCACCAACCCATCGCAGGTACCTACAGGACAATTCAGTGGTTCCGATCAACCTGGAAGCATGTCTTTGGACTGTGGGAGGAAACCGGAGTACCCAGAGGAAACCCCCACAGTGCCAATTTTGGAGGAGCATGGGGGAGGCGGACTCCACAACGTGAACTCGATCAATCACTGTCCACCCTTACCAATTGGCTGCACTCACTAGGTTGTTATTATTTTATAATTATAGAAATGACATTTGTTGAGAGACCCCATTATTTACTGGGGGCCACGAAAGTGTGGTTTGTGACATTTTAAATGAAAAAAAAAAATTACAAAAAAAAAAAAAAAAAAATCAAGAATGTCTGACCTTGCCTCAACTCTAAAGCAAACTTAAGTTATTTTTCATATGAAACGATTTGTGCAAATTCTTGCAAATGTTTAAGGTGGGAGCCAAACTTGCTTTAGATTGTTTTTGGAATTAATTTGCTTAAAAGGACCAGACACACAATTCATTTTAAAAAGTAATATGAAAGCAGATGTTCGAGCTCATGTAACAAAAGAAGATACCATGGCCAGGCATTATGATTTGAGTGTAATGATTCCTTTTAGTCTGACAGAGAGAGAAAGATAGATAGAGAGAGAGAGAGACAGAGAGAAAGAGAGTGATATTTTGCTATAGACACCTTCTACACTGCTTTGTTGCAGCTAGGAGGAAGATATTTGATATCTGTGCCCTGATCTGTGTCTTGACAATACTTTCCCAGGCAGTTCTCCAGACTTTATGGCTTGATAAATGTCATAGCAATGAAGTGTAATTTCAGGCCCTTGCAAACCAAGAGATGTGCTTCTCCACAGAGGTAACACAGCTTAAACGGGGTACCACACCTCTATTTATAGCAATAGCTGTTTGTGGTATGTGTGCTCTATGAAATAGAGATGTATGTATGTGAAACTGCAATTGTGGTCTGTGCAAGGTCACTGCAGTTAAATCTAATCTGCTATAATATAGATCTAATGGACATGCAAACCTTTGCTCTAAATGTTGCGTATCCTTGGAGTATCAGGGTGTGTTTCACATAAATATAGGATGCAACAGTGACGAGCTTAACGTGCTGCATGGCTAGACAAAATTTCCCTAACAAACTAGCAGTTTACTCGCATTCTCTTTCCTTTCTCTTACTCTCCACACAGCTTCACTGAACATATTGCCTTATTGCATTGGTATTACTATTCTGCCAAAACTCGAACAATGTTTGTCAATGATTACACTGTTGCTACAAATGACTTAGTTTAAAGTTTGTGTCCTTTTATTTTGCAAATCCCCTCCCTTTGCCATATTTACAATTGTACATCAGGGGCAGTGTTGATCAATGGTGTTGTTGCAAGTTACTAGCAATAGCAACAGGTTCAGATGGGTCTGTCTGCATTATTGTAGTTGTAAAGAGTAGTGTTCAAGTCCAACACATTCAACACACAAATATGGACACCTCATTCAAGCTGGATGGACACCGCTCATTCCTTACCAGGGCTCGTTCAGAAGATTAATTCATCAAATGTATTAATTTCTCTTTGAAATATCGATACTGTCTTCTGATCATTCTAACACTAGTATTTTTTCCTTTGGCACCCTGCTGCTGCCCATTCATTTCTCTCTTAATCTGGGTAAATGTAGAGCAATTTCTCTCAGCAGGGGAGAGAAGAGCACCTAATTCAACCCCTCACAGTGGAAACCATCACCAGGCAAGCAAATGTTTTACCACACGGTCTCACTTTCCCACTACTGCCTCATTACTTGTTCATTCCCTCAATTGCTTTCTCATTCACCATTTAACCAAGTCTCATTCACTGTGTTACTTTTCCCTCCTCCCCCACTCTCATTTTACCCTCCCACCCCCAAATGATTTCATGTTCTTACTCCTCTCACGTCTCTTATGTCCAATGTAATCAGGATAAGGCCTTTTAAATGCAATGTGGATTAAATGCAGTTTCTCTCTCTACAGCTCTTTCTTCTCACATCAGCTTATGAACAGGTGTATATGAAAATAAAAAAATAATTGGATTGGAGAAACATACAAAAATATACATTGAATAGCATATAAAATTAAACAAATAACCACCAGGAGATGAGTTTGCAAATTAAAAAAAATGAAGATAAAGATAACTGGAGCTTTAATTGCAGTAACTGGTTTTATGGCACATGAGGCAAACATCAAGAAAACATTAAAGAACTAAATGTTTGACCCATTCATGAAATAGAGGTCTGATAGCTCATTTATGAACTGTAATGTATTTTACTGGCTTTGGTCCCCCTCGCCAATTCCCCCTCGCCAATTTTTTAAATATTTTTTTTTAAATAATTTAAAATTAACAATATGTTATTTGGACTAAAATATGATGGAATATTTCTAGCCACATAAAAATGCTTGGCTCAATGATTGACTGATTAGAAGAGAATTTCTCAGTAATGGTTTTAAAATGCATATACACTATATGACCTGGAGTAAATATACACCTTGTTATAACAAACATGTGCCAATTTCTGCCATTATTATTGTAATAAAAAAAGAAATTTCCATAAACATTTGCACTAAAATTGATCATCTTGTAGGCTTCTGTAGTTTTTAATGCTACAAATCTACTGTTACAGTTGTCCCAATCACATGTGAATGTTCTATGTAGACATTGTTGGCACCTATTATCATGTTCTGAAAAATACCAATGATAGCACAATACCAGTGTTTGGTAAATATACTGTAAAAACCAGGCTTGCATGAGTAGCCAGCACCATACAAGTTAAATGATCCCATGAATGATAAAATGATGCTGGGCATAGACCAGAGTGGTGCAAAGTAATAGTTGTACTGCTGCTCTGATCCCTGGAGAACAGTTCATCTGTCTTACTAGCAGCTGCTAAGTTGTTCCAGTGCACAATTACATTTAAAAAGTAGATTTTATGACACTTCTTCTGTTAACAAAGAGGGCCGGTCTTACAAAGTACCTTCTTCAGCTGGCAGTATTTCTGAATGCACTTATTAAGGTTAATGAGGTTCATAGTGGTCGAGGTTTCTTGTCAGTGTTTCTGGTGATTTTAGGGACAGTGTGTAATAGCTGGTCTCGTTTAGAGAGACCAGTTATGTATGGCTCAGGCGGCTGGGAGGTATTCAGTGACTTGTGCCAGGGTCAGAGTTGAGTCTGCATCGTGGTGAAAGCCCTGCTTTGTCAAGACCTTCCACAGATCACCTCCTTTCACAGTCATGCTTCAGGCTGCCCCTCTGTTTCCCCATCAGCAGCAGACCTCCACCACTACGGGAGATCCGGAGAACCATGAGTGGCAATCAAACGAACCTTGTTGAATGTGATGCTACCCATGGCCTTCCACTCGCACTTTGCTGCACTCTTTAATTTTGCGTTGTTTAAAATTCTGTTTCTTCCTGCCTTTTTATCTGTTCACAGCTGTGGTGGTTTGGCAGTTCCTCCTCGACACGAAGTGTGTGTGTGTGTGTGTGTGTTTGCCACTGTTTCTGTTATCATTATATCTCAGTTAAAAAATATTTGTTTCAAACATGATGTATCTTAAACCAAACAATTTGCTGGATTGTACTCTACAGAGCACTGACCACCTCCCAGATTTTTCTTATGACTTCTTATGTGCACCTGTGGCTTGTGGTCAGTCAAGAACAGTGGTAGCAATTTCAATATGATGTCAAGGATTTAAATGTTATGTTCAGATGATAGTTTTCTAAGATTTTTTGTATGCACAAGGTGTACTGTTTGAGACCAAATATTTAATCATTTTTTATTTGGCTGCATAAAAAGTGTCATTCAATCTGTTGTATCACTTAGCACACTGTTGTATCACTTAGCACAACAACCTGCAACACCAGCAAGACCACTTAGTCATGAGTGCTGAAGCTGTGTTGTGTTCATGCCACACACCGCTCTCTCCTGAATGCATTCTTCCACATATTTGGAGAGGTGATAAATGTGGCACTACTAGTTTGGAGTGCTGCTATCTATATAAATGTTAGGTGTCAGTCCCATGCCACAGTGCAAGCCTGCTGACACACCGGTACACTGTCCATCCATTAATCTACATATTTTTCACAATTTTATTTTTGTGTCTACAAATATCTGGCCGGGCTGAATCCACTTATAAACTTTAGGACGGTAGAATTATTGTTTGTTCCTGTTTTGCGCTACCAAGGGTGCATATGTCCACAGCTCTAAGCCCTGGCAAATCTCCAATTCTCTCACCCAGGTCCGACCTATCAAAGAGAAAACATGTCTTTGCATGTCACATAACAAGTGATTAACTGTACTGTACAAGTTCTAATAGATTATCTCTACTTCTTAGAACTGCCCATATGTTGGCCATACAGTTGCACAAAGCATGTTTAAAACACATGACAAAATGTAATATCTAAGAATTATGTTAGGTTGACACATAAAATCTATGCTTTTGTATTTACTATAGTATGATATATATACATAATAATTGATTGTATCTGAAGTTTATAGTCTGGATTTAGCACCATCTGATCACTACCTTTTGTGGACATGCTTTAAGGGGAAGAAGATTTTCATGTGTTTTTGTTGCTATGTGCTCAATCAAAACCATTTTTGATGATGGCAATATTATGGTACAATACTAGAACGTGATGTTTATTATAATGTCGTGTCACATGTGGTTTCATTTATGAAAGAAACACACATTGTGAAAGTTACACATTACTCAAAGCTTATCAGTTCACAAGGTTATATCAAACATGGGAAATTTTAAATCTCCAGTTCACCTTGTGTGAATGTTCTTGGTTGGTTGGAGAAATGTAAACCCAAACATGGGGAGAACATGCAAACTTCACACAGTAGGGACCTGGAGCACTTCATCTTGGGATTAAAACCCGGACCTTCTTGTTGTGTGGACACATTGCTACCCACCTTGCCACCATGCTGCCTTTAAAACAAAGTGATGTAAATCTTTTTTTTTTTTTTTTTTTTATTCTCATTCTCAATTACATAGAGTTTAAGTTGTGGAAACCTTTTGAAGAACCCTCATTGTATTCGCAAAGGATATCCTTCCTGAAGCAATCATTCTATTTATAGCCATGCTTGAGACACAGAGTGCACTGACAAGACAGACACAGACAAGCAGATAGCACCACTGAGATTTAAACCCATTATATATACTTATGACCATACAGTTTAAATGTAATAATTCAATTTTGCATTGTTATTTCCTCTATTACCTTTTCTTGTAAATGCCTCGTCACCTATGGAAATAAATATAATTGCCATACGCATATGATTTATATTGAAAATGAACTGTCACAAACATCTGTGCCACTTTTGGCACAAATATATTCATCTGGATAATGAAGACATGAGATTTCTGGTGCGGGAGCTTAAACGAGATTATATGGGGGATTATTGCTGTACGACTGCCAGGTCTGTCTTTAGATGGATGAGAATATGGAAAGCTTTCGTTGCTTCATTCATTAAACATGTGAATAAAGCAGCGAGTCTGGAGTATATGGCTCTTGAGTCCTTCCCCTACACTGACCCGCAGAGCTCTTCTCATAATGAGTGTCTATATATAGCTCTAACTTTAATCTTGATGTGTAATTCTTCATTTAGAAAGGCAGTGTCTGCTTCTTCACCTCATTCACTTTTACCATGATGCAATCCACATGAACACAATCCACATGAACACAGTAATCTACCATACTGTATGGACAAAGTATTTGGATCCCTATCTCAATTAGTTTTACAAAACAGATGCATAAAAGCAATGATTCTAGGTGCTGCACATTGAAACCAAAAATAAAACAGCCCTTATTCAGCTAAAACTGATCATGTTTAAAAGGTTTTACTCAGTCAGCTATATCTAAAAAGAATAAACGTTAAAATAGAAAACTATACTGTATATACATACATGTATACTGCATAGCATGATCTTTTAGAAGCTAATCCACAAAAATGCAGAAGATCCAGTTCCCAGTTGGGGAGTCATGTAGTTTAGACAAAGCTTTAACAGCGAATGCTGATCTCCATTATTGATTTGGCATAGTTTAATGCTCGATGCCCTTCTTGACACAAACCTCCTATTTATACAGGCTGTAGACCGGGATTAGAATGCACTAGTGCATACACTAGTTCATGCAGTGGCTAGGTTCAATTTAGAGTCTCCATTTAAGTTGACTGCATGTTTTTGCACTGTGGGATGAAACCAGAGCTCCTGGAGGAAACTGAGGCTGTGAGTCACCGTGCCACCCACAAAACATTATATCGAAGAATTAATATTTATCTCAAATGCTAATTTATTTTGAGTTTATTTAGTTTATCATGTTTTGTACTATTGTATTTCATTTGTATACATTTTACTATGTCACAGTGAAAAAGGGAACTACCAGTCCAAAGCATATTTTAAGGAGGATATCAGTAATCCTGCTACCATGACAGAAGGGGAAAACTGAGATGAGCATCCCACCGTGAAGTTTGAAGACTAAGCACTTTAATTAAACCCCATACTGAGCACAGCGATCTCTCACTCCTGTTCTTCCTCTCTCTTCCTCTATGTGTGTGTGTGTGTGTTTGCTCAATGGTCGTTCTCTTATCCCTGCCTTACCAGGCCTCTGCCATCACATGTAACCATAGTAACCATGCTTCACCACCTTAGTCTGTTTTTCTCAATGTAAATGGCCTGTGTTTTAAAAGGGCCCCAAAGCCATCAGCATCCAGCAAGACAAACACAGACAGCCCACAAACCATCATAATTT
The DNA here is from genome assembly GCA_034509265.1 of Microcambeva bendego. NCBI lineage: Eukaryota > Metazoa > Chordata > Actinopteri > Siluriformes > Trichomycteridae > Microcambeva > Microcambeva bendego. The sequence goes on along the minus strand of JAYDZG010000010.1, from coordinate 3,238,362 downwards.
CTGTCCCCCTGGATGTTTTATAAATAGTGTGAATAATGACCATACATTTCAAATAGCATCATTACATCATTCTCAACAGCCACTTCTTAACAGTGATGATACTACCTCGCACATAATCTTTCAAATATAGGTAAAAATAAGTATTTTTTTCTGTAAGACTTTCTGCAAGTGTTTGGGCATCTTCCGAGTAACATACTGCAAATATTTTTGTTAGAAGATTTTATTTAAAACATTTTGCCAAGTAACTCCTGGGTGTGGCTGATTGCTAAACATCTGTTTCAGTTGTACTCACCATCAGTGTCAGAGTAGACATTCTAACAATCAATACTGTAGTTCTTTAACTGTTTAAATGGAAATCCAGGTGTCTTAATTATTTGTGTTATGGCTGATCCATAAACATTTGCTTCAGTTATAGCCACAGACATCTTAGTCAGTACACATTGTTAAAGAACAACAAAATTGATTGTTATAGTGTTTAGATCGGAAGTCAAACCTCAGTAGCCTAAATACAGTGCACCAATCAGTACCTTTCTGGTGGTATTACATACATTTCCAGATCTGTGCTACTGTATGAATTGATCTCTGGTTTGTATTGATTTTTTTTCTTCGCAGTTAAACCATTAGTGTCAACCCCTGATCACTAGTCACAAGTCGATCAGGTGTGTGATTTTTTTTTGTAACCACCAACAGCTTAGTCAGTGTCACAGTTGCCATTCTAACAACCAAATCTGTAATCTGTTATCAATGTGCAGATATGAAGTCAGACCTCAGCAGCCTAAATACAGTGTACCAATATGTCCCTTTGTGGTGGTATTAGATCAATTTTCATCTGTGCTTCTGTGAGAATTGATCTCTGGTTTGTAATGATTTTTTTTCAGTTTGGGTATCCCCAGTGTTTTTAAGTGTTTCACTCAGGGTCCCATTAGTGTCAGCTTGGCAATAGTGGGGCCTGAACCTGGCAATCTTTTGATCACTAAACCCTATTCAATGGGGTATCTTAAGTTTTGATTATTTTTGTTAAATTTGCTTCAGTTGTAGCCAATGACATCTTAATCAGTGTAATTATTTAAGTGTTTGGATGGAATGTCTGACCTGGGCAGTCTGCATGTGGTTAAATATATTATTCAAGAACCAATATGTGCCTTTGTGGTGCAATTACATACATTTTCAGATCTCTGTGTCTGTATGATCTGATTGTATTGATTTTTTTTTCAGTTTCTTCTGTAGGCATTCCTTATCTTTCTTAGGGGGGCATTGGTGTCATTGTGACTGCGGTAGGGCCTGAACCCAAATGTGTTATACACGATTAACAGGACACCAATTTATCATGCGACTTCGACCATCACCCACATCAAACAGCCAATCGGGTCTTCATGTAGATGCCAGACCTGTTGGGCACCACTTGGGATTTAAACTCTTGATCTCAGCGGTAGTGACCGAGCATACATTACTGCTGCACCACTTTAGAACAAATCAATTATATAAGTGAGATATCCTATGCAGTCTTAAAACGTTGGTCACAAGGGCCGTTGTTCACATGCAGCCCCTTACAGATTTCAGATTATCAAACTAATTTGAATATCATACACAGATGTCCTGTTTAAATACAAAAGGTAGTTTGGGGGTTTTCACCTTTTTCACATAGGGCCATGTTGTTGAAAATTTCATGATTTAAAATTTATTGATGTATTACTCAGGGGCAAATACTATTTTTCACAGCACTGTGTATATATAGATTGGATGAGTGAGAGGAAGTAAGGCGTTGCATATGAACATAAAAATATACTGACACTTGATATAACCTCATCAAATACTACAACTGAGTGGAGGTTTTATGGTGAAAACAGTTTAAACTCGAAGTAATGAGTTTTTGTATTTATCCAAGAACTCAATGAGCAC
>JAYDZG010000010.1:3164794-3175726 GCA_034509265.1 Microcambeva bendego | reverse complement strand
CGTTAATCTCAGACACAGGGTGCGGCAATAAACCTTTAACGTACTTAATAATAAACTAAATAATCTAAACAAATCAGCTCTTCAGTATTAAAACACATTGATCCACTTAAACTTTTAGCAACAAAACACTGTTTAAACACACACACTAAAAACAACATTTTATGAATGATATAGAAAACCTAATCTGTTCCACCTTGGAGATGCCTTACATCCTCAACAATTATTCCATTATTGTAATGAAATAAAATAAATTACATTGTTTTCATTTTTCCAACAGAAATTCTCTTTAACATCCAGCACAACAAGCCTTGGGTTTTTAAAAATATTAAAATGTGACACAAATGTGAAAATAACTACGACACGTCTACCAAAATATCTACCAGTGCCCTGTGTGTAAAAGTGCAAATAAATACAGCAGATTTGCAGATATATGAGGATGTTCTGTATTTATTCTCAAATATTTGTTTCTCAGTCTGAGCATTGTTATTTAGATAGTTAGTTTACCCATGGTGCATTGAGACATGTATTATTACTTCTTAGGTCTTTCACAGGAGAAGTGACTGTATCTAATTGCTAGTGGTGTTGGTAGATTTGTAATGTGCAGTATTGGTATCAGATATAAAGTTATTGAGTCAGTGTTCTATAAAACACTCAAACTTACTCACATTGATTGCAAACAGACACATTACAAAAATACCAGAGCAAATATAAAGCTGGGTTATATTGTAGGCGAGTTGAACCAGAGCCCGTGGTTGCCGAGGCGAAGAAAACGTTCTGTCCGAACGGTGATCACCATTTCAAAATCATATTCGGCAATGAATATTTATCACTTCAGAGCTGTGAGTATTTTCAATCAATAGATTTTACCCACCAGCAGAAAAACAACATTTTTTCCACACCATCCTACATCCAGATAATACATAATCATTACTGATGAGAAGCCTCGCATTTACATTTATGGATTGAAACACCACATTTTTCCATAACCATAAACAGTCCCTCTCCCCTCACCTCTTAAAAGTAGGAATGCGGCTGTATCATCAAGTTTTCGCTCATCTGTAATTCATCAGCCATGTTCAACATGCAACAGTACAAACACTGGAATAACATGAACCTGGCATCGAGTTCATAACAGGCCAGAGAATCCGTGTGAGTACAACCCTCGGCCCACCTCCAGGAGACTGAGATACTATATTCTGCTGTGGATTCTGGCATGGTTACAGAATGTATTAAGGAAAGCACATTATAAAAGCTGTAGGAGGAACTTTAGCATAATGCGTAAGTTTAGCATAGCGCACACTTTGGCATTACCAAAATAAGTTCCCTAAAATCCATGACTTTATGACATGTACATGATCAGTTGTCAATTGTTTAAACACACACGTACACACACACGTACACACACACACACACACACACTGATGTACTGCATATCATTTTATTCTTAAAATATTTCATTACACTTCCATTACAAGTCTTTCTTTTGCAAATAGACACTCTAAATCTGCTTGCCTGTGGACAAACACATGAAATTCTGCTTTTTAAATAGTTGTTTTTCTTTCCTGAATTTTATTCCCAATCTTGTCGTGTCCAATTATCCTAACTGCATTAAGCTTCCCCACTTTGTGCTACCAATACTACCCTTCAAATCACTACAACTGACACACACCCCCTACGACACATGTGCAGTTTCGAATGCATTTTTTCATCTGCACAAAACAACTTCATATGCAGATCAACTTTGTGTACAGAAAGCCACACCCTGGTCACCCTTGGCCTTATGCAAGTGCCAAAATTCAGCCAGCAGAGGTCGTAATTTCGTCAGTAATGTCTAGTACCCACCCTTTATGAAGAACAGCCAATTGTTATTCATGTTGGTGTCATATGTGCCTAATGGCAGAGATGAAATTTGAACTCTCAGCTCGGGTGTGCTAGCCTCCATACGCCGCTTCCTGTTCCGCTTGCCGCCACAGTGGATCCTCAGTGGCACCTGAGGAATCCACAGATTGATCCCCGTGTCTCCACACCTCAGCAGTGCCAGCCGACACGAGGGACGGGGAATTTGATTTATTCTTTTGTTTGTTTCATTTCTATATTGTGTTTAAACTGCTGATTTTCTTTTAAAATAAAACATGTGATTATAACTTTGCATCCCTGTGTCCTAACGTATCCTTTTGTTTTTCCGAATCATAACATTGATAAGGTACTTATGGAAAGTTGTTTGTACAGATAGTTTAAGAAACTAAAGTTGAAGCAATCAAAGAAGTAAGAAATAAAAGTTGCTTCACTCGAAATAAAATAAATAAATAATCAAGTAAATAAAACCAGCCATGCTTCTTCAATCATGTTATAACTAACAAACACCATTTAAAATGGTGCCTTCTAAGCCCATAGTAATGTAATGTTTGAATGACTACAGACAGTGTTTCCATAAAACTTATTTGTGACAGCTAAAATGAACAGCAACAACCACAAAAAAACTAATTTAGACAACAAATTATGTTTAATTATTCAGTAATAGAAAAGTGAGATGCAATACAATGATCATGATAAGCTTCCATCTCAAGCATGATAAATGATATTCCTCCGAGAATATGAATGTGGTCAATTTAAATTAGTATTTCACTAGCTATGCCATAAACCTTCTTTTAAACTTGCAAAATCAAAGCTTGATTGCTGGGTTGGTGGATACATAGATGGATGTAAGGTTTGATGAATGGGTGGGTGGGTTTATATATGGATGGATGTAAGGTTGGATGGATGGGTGAATGGATGTATGGATATATGGATGGATGTATTAAGAACACATTTTAAAAATATGTTTAAATGTGGTTGGCAGGCAGTAAAACAGTTAGGTGTTATGGCCCACAGAAATGAGTAAAAACATTTCTTCGATTACACCAAATGACTTGTGAAAATTAAACATTCTATTTCTGGTCTTTTCACTGACAGCCCGTCTCTGTGCAGCAGGGAACTGAATAACTAAATACAGATCAATGGTACATAATAGCTCTCCAATCCCCATCAATACTCAATTAATGGAAAGCATGGGAAAAATATCAACCAGCCGGCAGCTCATGCAGCTTTAAAACAGTGAGTAACGATTGCTCAGCTACCACTTTACTGCTCTGGAAAGGCCCGTTGGGGCTCATGGGGGAGTTTGGACGATAAACAGTGGGCAGATTCACAAGAAGAGGAAATTGAAGAGTGGCTGGCTGACAGGTGAAGAGAGGCCAGGAAAAACCTCAGTGGAACTGAGGCATTCTCGTTTCTCCTAATATAAAAGTGGACTTAATTTGTGGTGTTGTCTGAGGAATTTTAAAGGCAAGGGTTTTCCTCACTCTCTTTTCTCTGCTGGACTGATTTTTGTGAGGTGAGATTTTAGGTTAAGTGTGCAGTAGATGAACTTGTACTGAATAACTATGCTTGTACAGGTTACATTCTGTAATTCAGTTTTTCCAATTACATTAAAAAATATATATATTGTTATACCCCAGTAACAGAGTTTAATGTTTAACTGTAAATTTATAATAAAGGTTATATTAATCTATTGAAAAAAACAAAAGAATATAAATGAAATGTTAAACCTTAATAAATAAGTAAGTAATGAAAATCGTTTAGACAGTGTTTTGTATATTACAATTAATTGAGTAGTTCCACCAATAAGGTTAGATGGATAGATAGATTTTTGGAAGGTAAGATTCGGATGGAAGTAATGAAGCATAGATGGATGGGTGGGTGGGTGAATGCATAGATGGATGGACATAAGGTTGGATGGATAGAGGGGTGGGTGGATGAATGGATGGAAGAGGAATATATATATATTGTGAAACTGCCCACTGTTTATCGTGTGTGTGTGTGTGTGTGTGTGTGTTTATATCCATTTTTATCTTTCAAATTTTTAAAGTATTTCTTTCGGGAGGTTCAAGGTCAGTCCAAGGTCATTCCAAGGTTGGTCCAAGGTCATTTATGGTTACTGGACGAAAATTTTGGTTCAATTAAGAGGATCGTAAATTTTGTTTTGTTTTATTTTGTCTGTAAATATTGGTCTTAATAATCAGTTTATATTTTTTGTGTAATCGAAAACATCAAGAATAATAAATATAAAAGTGAAAGTAGTGTGAAAAAGCAAAAGTAGTGTGAAAAAGTGATTGAAATTAAGGAAAGTGGGAAAAGATGGCAAAAAAGCATGTTCCACCAGATCCTTCTTCATGTATCAAGTATCAAAGAGAATCACAAGATCTACTACTAGTTTAAACCTTTGTTCGTTAAATCTTCACGGGATTTACTGATTTCTGTAAAATACTGACCTTTATAAAACATTAGTCACAGTATAAAATACCATTCACAGTATAATATACCATTCACAGTAAAAAAACTGATCAGAGCAAAAGAAAATGCTCTCCATGTCACTCACCGCAGTGTGAGTACTGATCTATTTTTTAAGTTTACTAAGACACATTATGTTGCATCCTGGCCAAGTCCATCAGACTGCCAGTGATGGAAAGTCTTTCCAGACTATAGATCTGATACACTGACTTGTTGAAACATAACATCATGCTGGCACAGAAGATAAAAATGCTGAGCTTTTGAGTATGACCAGTATTACCACCACTGTAATGGTTTACGATAAAATGCTACCGTAAACTATTTAAGCAGACAATTACAGAGACAAAACTGTGCTAAGACAAGAAACTAATTCCACAGCTGTTTAATTATGTATGCTCTTTTTGTCTGCTAAGGTGCATTACAAAATCAATGGCTGGATTTTGTTGCTGTAGAACTAACCATTGTATGTGTGTGTTTGATTGTAGGCGAGTAAGCCTTTGCCAGTAGTTCCCAGTTTGTTGTACCTCTCCTGACATTTTAGCAAGTAAAAATAAATTGAATTGAAAATTCAGCACAGAAGTTTGTTTATTAAATAAAAAGAACAATAATTTATATGCCACATTTAAAAAAACAGATCCTGTCACAGGCAGCAGCCATAATGAAGACCTGTATAGCTTTAATGGATGGCTTTGATTGTCACTCTTGTAGTAACAGTGTTTGAAAGTGCCATCTGATCAAGCAGAGAGAAAGCACTAAGCAGACAGATGATTAGGTGCTGCAAACGAGGCTTGTCGCCGGGGGAAATTGATGACTCAATACAGGAGAAGATAGACGACTTCATTTGTATCATATGAAAAGTCCCAGTACTGAATCACTCATAACATTCTGATGATTGAGCTTAAAGGGAAGCATCGGTAATATCATTACATTTAGATCCAGTTCTTATCTGGAACACATCCAAGCATCCAAAAACAGGACACAAACAGAAGGAGTTGTAAAATTATTTAAGAAAACCAAGGTAAACAAGGGAAAGTTAAGGATGGAGGGAAAATTGGAGATTATGAGAGTAAGATTGAGAAAATAAAAGAAAGAGAAGGCAAGGGCAGGAGAGTGGGAGTGAAGTAGTGAGGGAACAAAGAAGAAAATTACTTCAGGCGATCACTGCTGGCAGAGTGTTGGCAGCGCTCTCTCTGTGTCTCTTTTCTTCTTCTTCCTTTTTTTCTTGTAATTTTAAAATGTTTCCCTGCACCTCTAACAAAGGGGCAATAACAGTCTACAGATGACATGTCATCACATTCTGGCAAACTTCTCAAATGAATTTGACCTTCATTTTTACCTATCTGCTTCCTTTTATTTTGACACACTTTAATTTTCTTTTTTTTCCCCTGAATCTTTTAAGCTCTAGCCCCACGGTCAATCTCGCTGTCAAAATATACCAAAAGGCACTTTACAACAGTGATGATGCCTGAGGAAGCCTTTCATGTTTGTACCTGTTTTCCAAAGGCTTATTCCATGTTTGAATGAACTCTAAATACTTCTTCATCGAAGATAAATACACATAAAACTCTTTTTAAAAAGCTAAATACCACAGCATCATTTCAAAAGCCATGTAGGTTTTTATTTTTTGTAGTCTTGTGGTAGAAGCTTTGGATTATAATTCAAAAGGTTGAGCATTTAAATCCTGGCTCTGCCAAGCTACTTCTGTTGGGCTCTTGAGAAAGGCCCCATAACCTGCTCAGTTATATATCAAAGAAAGGCCTTCTATTTCTATTTTCTGTTTTGTAGATGGGATATAATCTTGTTTGTTAGGAATCTACAGACTTTTTTTTATAATTCAGCAATCGTAGGACTCATCACCAATGAGAAGGACACCGAGTACAGATGAGTGATTCAGGACTTTGTGAACTGGTGTCTGCAGACCACCTACATTTAAACTTTGGCAGCACTGGGCAACTCTTTCACCGACCGGTGGCTTTCCTCCAAGTGTGTGAAGGAGCGATATCATTGGTCCTTCCTTCCTGCTGATGTTAGACTTTACAACCTGCGCTGCTCGAAGCGGATCACATATACACTCCTTTTTAGGTATAGAGAACAATGTGCAATGCTTTTCTTTTCTCATTTTCTATGTGCAATTAAAAATCTATTTTTTGTAAATATGTTTTTCCGAGTTTTCTTTTTAAATTCTTTTTAATTATGTATATATTAATTCACATCATATTGTTAATATCTATTTTTTATCATTTGTATTCAGTGACTTGCTATCCCTTTGCTGTTTCCCACTGTGGGACTAATAAAGGATTATCGTATCTTATCTATAGGCAAAACAACCCCCCAAAAAATAAAATCATTGTGTGATACCCCAACAAAAAATACCATACATTGTCTTTAATATCATCAAAAGATTATAATTTCTAAATCACCACTGCTGTTGGGACCTTAAGCAAGATTTAAACTCTTAATTGCTCACAGTACTCTAAGTCTATATAAAAATGCCAAAATGTTTTTTATATGTAAATGTTTTTACTGCATTTTATTCTGTAAGTTTTATATTGTTTTATGTATATTTACATAAATACATAAATCAGGATTGATTAAATTAAAATCAGGATTGAATCTTAAATCAAAGCAAAGTAGAAGTTCTTTTTTAAGGATAAGTAGATTCGCAGAAGCCCAACATTAGAAAAACCATTTCCAAGAACTGATAGAAGTGGTGTAAAAACACCACAATTATACTCCAGGAAACCACAGTGTGCATAAAGAGGTCAACGAAAAGAAAGCAGCGGCAGCGTGAGGTACGAGCTCTAAAGCCGCTGATATCACAGCTACCTGGTTAACAGTTCAATCATCACAGTAAACACAGCCGAACAGAGATGGAGTGTGACATTTCCTGGTGAGTCTGCTCGGCAGGCCTAAAGTGACACAGAGCACTACGTGTTGGAGGCTTCAAAAAATGCCACTTCAGATGCGGAATCAATTTGCATTTCCCCTGAGCCGGGCTAACACACGCCTGTCAGGCGAGCATCCAGATCCACCGTCAATAATGATGTTATGGAGGAGGCTTGCTGAGGGGAAACGAGATCAAATTCAGAGACTGATGCTAGATGTTTTAAATGATTACTTTCCGCTTTGTGTACGTGTGTGTGTGCGTGTGTGTGTGCGTGTGTGTGTGTGTGTGTGTGTGTGTGTGTGTGTGTGTGTGTGTGATTGCATGTGTGGCATTTCTGCCCAGGGTTAAGAAACAACAGCGCAACGTGTCATCTGTGGCATTTTAACCACAGATAAAAGAATAGAATAATTAAAAGAGAATGCTAACGTCCCATTTCTATATTGAAGTGACCTACAATAAAAAGGAAACACTAAGTAATACAGACAATTAGGGATTTCAAAATAGTAATTAAGGTATTAATGAGAAACCAAACTGTCAACGTTAGAGATGTACGGCTCCTACGTCTTAAATTATTGTTGTAATTAAAATGGTACTTTGATAGCCGACTCTCAAAAGGAGGATAATTGCCACCAAATTAGAACAGAAAAATGTGTCACTACTCAGATCAGGGAAGAGAAGGATTATTAAGACATCACTTTTAAATAATGGCCCATTCTTGACATTAATGAGGATATTTATTGCGAAGTGGCAGAAGTACAGATATCAGCTGTGATCAGTTCATCATTAAAGTCGGGTCGGCGCTGGCTCTCACCATGGTAAAAGGGTAACTACATGACACTTTGGCCACTTTGTGAAAATGTGGAGCTTATGAGGGATGATGGTCTGGAAGGTACCTTTTTAAGGTGGTGCTGGAGCTGGGGCGATTGATGGGCGCTATTGGGGTGCATTTTCCTCTTATTCATTGTTTCTGTCTGGTGTAAATATGGGATATTCAAGTAGTGGGAGATGACCTCTGAATCACGGCACTGCAGGCTTGTTAGCTCCATGTGGATGGATCCGAGGCTGAGAGAGATAGGGAATGAAAAAGAGTTGGAGAGCAGGGTGGGAGGACTGGACGGCACCATTTCACTTTTAAAATAGGGAGAAATCATGAGCAGGTAGACTGCAGGCGTTAACATTAAAACTTGCTTTTCACTTTCTCACCATCACCATCTTTCTAAGACCTAAGCAGTCTGACCCGGTGACCTTCGCTCGCACTCCTTCCCTTGCCCGTGATGGACAGATGGACGGAAGTGTAAAAGTTGTGTGTTTTGAAACTTTGCACGGCATAGCTAAGTGCTAATTGGAGGTGTGTAGCACTGGCTTGGCAGGAGGCACCAGCCACTTATTTTCTCTCTCTCTCTCTCTCTCTCTCTCACACACACACACACACACAAACAGATAAAGTGAGTCCTTCCCAATGCCAGTCAGCAGCTCTAGAGTCTTATATTGTTCACTATTGATTATTGTCTTTTCTAATGATCTCTTGGTCTCCCTTTTATTTATTTTTTGAATATGTAAATATGAATAAACTGCTCAGAAAATTACCAATCAACAAGTCAACAATTAATCTTCAGGGATTCAATATGTTTAGTTTAGGAAGAATTATTGATTGTGAATTAATTTCAGCTGCTTTGTTCACAGATGAGAGCAGGTTGACACTGAGCATATGTGATAGAGAAGACAGAGTCAAGAAATGCTGTGGTGTGAAATATATGAGAAGACATTTTATTGTAGGTTCACAAAAACATGTATGTGATCACCAGTGGAACCCTGATTACACAGGATGAAATAATTTGAGACATATCAGACTGGCGCAGGACAATGCCTGGCGCCATGTGACCAGAGTCTGTAGGCAATTCCCGGATGGCAAAGCCATTATTGCCATTGACTAAACCCTCATGTTTCCACACATGAGTCCGGATGAGAACCTCTGGGAATTTCAGTGTGATTTTGAATCTATTTTTGTTTATTTCAGCAAACATTTTTGACTTGAATCCTTTTAGCTTCACAGCATGAAGGTCCTGGGTTCGATCCTCAGGTTGGGGTCATCTGAGCTCCTACTGTGTGGAGTTTACATGTTCTCCCCGTGTCTGCATGGGTTTCCTCTGGGAGCTCCGGTTTTCTTCTACTGTCTAAAAACATGCAGTCAGGTTAATTGAAGACTCTGAACTGCACAATAGTTGAATGAGTGTGGCTGTGTGTGTGTATATTCGTGTGTCTGCCCTTGGGACTGGCACCCAATTCCTGGTGATGGTGTGTGTCTTAAGGCCATTGAAAAGCTGCAATAAGCTCCCTGATTGAATAAACGGTGTGTGAGTTAGTGAGTGAGATAATTTCAATTGCATTAGATCGTAGATTAAAGGTTGTTAATCTCGTTCAAAGTGGGTAAATCCTTGTATTTAACACTAATATAATTGTAGTATATTTAAAGTTTGAAACAGCCAGACGTAGCCAAGTGGTTTGGGTAGAGGACTATTAATCCAAAGGATGCTGGTTCAAACATCACCATTGCCAGGTTGCTACTGTCAGGCCCTTGAGCAAGGCCCTTAACCCTCATTGCTCAGGCTGTATACTGTTTCGCTAATGTAAGTTGCTTTGGATAGAGGTGTTTGCTAAATGCTGAAAATGTAAAAGTAATGGATTATGGAAGTAGGTTGGCCTTTTCATTTGATTTGACAGTGTAAATTGTTTTATAACATCTTTAAATCCTACAGTTTAATTATTGTTAACATAGCATGATATTAACATGATCAGAGAAATACTGACTGCAAGCAAGACAGCAATGAAGAATGAGATTAAGAAAGAGATGAAAGCTGATAAACTCTCCATCTATGTTAATCAAGCAAATAAAATAAAATAAATAAATAACTGGGCTAATGTCTTATTCAGAACAATAATATGTAATAATAGGGGGAGGGGGGGCAGACAGACAATGAGCTGTGTGGGTTATAAATGGCAGAAGTGAGGGGGCTTAGTAATATATTCACAGGGCACACTGCACCTGGCACAATCAGCAATCAATGAGGAACAGCCTCTCTGTGCATCCCTCAGGACTGGTGTAAGACATCTCTTCAGGTCCATGCTCATGAACAATGAGATGGATTACTTTGTCTGACCTCTTAGAAAATAATAATGCAGAATTAATTTAAATTCTAAGATAAATGATAGGCTAGATAAATGCATCCTTTATAAAGTACACGTGGTTTATTTCCCAAGATATGGGAAAACCCAAAGTGCTTATGCTGAAGGAAAATTTGTCAGTGTGGATTATCAAAAAACATATCTGCCATTAAAAAAAATGAAAAAAGGCAACATTGTCCAACAAGCTTAAGATTGTAATGCACTTTAGAGACAGTCCCGCTAATAACAAATCTTTGTTTCTTATTTGTTAAATATCTTTCACCAGCAACAAAATTGATCAAACTTTAACATACTGATTTTTTTCAACAACATCTTTTTGTTCTCAGAATTTATTTTTTTTACATCAGATACCCCCCACCCATCAACCTTCAAATACCAGACATATGCATTCAGATAACAAACCTTGCCAGATTTCAGCCAGACATTACTTAAATAAAGTAGTACATGAACATAAGTCCAAATTCTCAACAAAGGTTGAAGGTTGCAAGATATTATAAAAATTCAAAACAGATCTATTGACAGTGCATTTAATC
>JAYDZG010000010.1:3100525-3115139 GCA_034509265.1 Microcambeva bendego | reverse complement strand
GGAAACTGAGTTCTGGGATCTGCTTGCAGCTGCTCTCTTTCTACACCGGCCAGGCCCCCTGCTGGTGACTGGCGGTGCGAACCGACCTCTTACAAGAATTGAAGCATACAATTCATTCCATGAATTATTTTATAGATTTGTTTTAATGGGTGTCGCCACAAAATCTAATCTCAATAATTAGTCTTGAAGTAAGACTAAATATTTTACAACAATATAAAAAGCCATTCATCAAGAGGTTACAAAAACACAATTATAACCTTTTTGATTATGTAAATTAGAGATTTTTAAGACTGTATATTTTATTGTATTGACATTAAAAGCAGTACAATAATAATAAATTATTGTCGAAGTCTCTAATTGTCAGTGAGTATAGGCTCAGGTACTAGACAAGAATGTCGCCGGTTTAAGCCCCAGCTCTGCCAGGTGACATCTGTTGGACCCTTGAGCATGGCCATTAGCCCTCAATTGTTCAATTGCATAAAGTCACAAATGTTAGTCACTTTAAATAGGCAAATGTGTGCATTATTAATTACAGTAAATACTGTCCTTAGTGCATAAATACAATGGCATATTAAATATGGCACTCTTTCTTTAGAAATAATCTAACATCTGAAGTTTGGAACATTAAAAAGTCTTTTATAAAATTATTTATAAAAAAGCAAAAATCCTTAAAGTAATCACTCAGATGAGCGAGTACAGAATAAATCACATAACAATAATTACACATTCTAATTTGTACATAGTTCATCCAGAGACCGAAGACTAAACAAAGTATTTCTAGACAAGCTCCGTATTAAGATGACAGGCTGTGGGGGACCACCAGAGATAGGAGCGAGCAGTAAAAAGCCAGGGTGAGTCAGGGTCAGTGGTGTGTTGGTGAGCGCCACAGCTGAAGAGTGCTGCTCCACAGACGGCTGAGATGAGATAATTACATTACGGCCCGTCATTAGTGCCGAACGTCTGACCCCACCAGCCAACACTAGAAACAATCAGTCAGAGCTGAGAGCCAGACAAAAGACAACAAGCATAGCCAGAGCATCCTGCTATGATTCTTCGTCACCTTTTACCTACAACTTCTGGTGCTATTATCAAGAGACCACATCAGATATAAAAATGTAAGTATATTTAAAAATGTACAGGACTGTGATCAGGCTACGACTCGAACAAAACGTCGGGTCATCTGGCATCCATAAAACTCTTTTACAGATAGCAATAACTCATAGGCTGCAAATAGTCCTGAACGGCATCCAAAAACCAGTCCAGACCAGCATACACCAGTCTAAAGGTCTTTTCTGTGCCCTAGAGCTCTAGCCAGCGAGCAATAGCTGGGAGCATCTAAGCACCACGCTAGCCGCTAACCTCCCCGGAAATCTTCAGATGCTTCACACAGATCTCCCTCTACAGGCCTGACACTGTAAACCTGCATGGCACTTCACCAACATCTTCCCTCCCCGCCTCCCTCGCCTTCAGAGAGCCCCGTGTGCTCCCGGCCTTCGGTCCTCCAGACAGTCCTCGCATCTCAGCCCGGCATCTTTCTGTCAATCCCTGGCACCGTGCCAAGCCGCCAGCCCACCAGGCCCCCACCGAGGATGAATGGAGCGGCGGGAAGTTAGCATAGCAGCGCACCAATCGCACACGTCTCCCTATGATCATCATACTAATTAAGATCCAACTGCTTTTATGTGATCTTTAGTAGTACATCAAAATATCAATTTGAGACAATTAACTGCTAAACGTGATGACTCAATTCATCATTCCTGAAGGATTCCTTGCACTTTTCTTTCTTCTGTCGATGGGGGAGGGAAAAGCGGAGGGTGGGGGGGCAGTATGGAAGCTGCCAAAATATTGGCGCTCACATTCAATAGAATAAATGTTTTCTGTCATGCATATCAATGGATAAATTTTTGCTCACAGGCTAATTTCAATGCATTAATTACAATTTTATGTTCTCATTAGATGATATAATTTGCTCTCAATGCTGAGCCTGGAATGACTGATCTTCTAAAGCTGTTAGGTTTTTCCTCTCTCTCTTTTCATTTTACATCGGCTTTGTGTAATTTACAAGGCTTTGGATGAATTTAAATGTCAGGAAACATCAAATAAATGAATAAAAGAGAAGGGTTTAGCACTCTGTAATAAAAGCAAGAAGCCTCCCGCAATATGGAAACAGGTGACTTTTTCCACGACAGCCTTTATACTGTAAGAAAAAAGAACTAATTTACAATTTTATACATTTATAACCCTCCACATCATATATCAAGGACACAGAAGGCAACAGACATTGAAGAGAAATGACAAGAGCAAGAACTATTTGAACAAGAATATGATAGCCTACACACATAAACAAAATATATTTCCTTTTTTAAACAATTATCTGAACATTACCATGATGTTTGGAAGAGAACTATAATGCTTCTGTTGTTGTTTTTTTTGTTTGTGTGTGTGTGTGTGTGTGTGAGAGAGAGAGAGAGAGAGAGAGAGAGAGAGATGCTGGATTTGGATGTGGAGTTAGATCTCACACGTTTTCTGAGTGTGATCTGAATGGTTAAACTTCCACAAAAACACAAGACAAAATGTTTAAGATGCCATAGTCTAATTAATCGAAAAACATTAATAACTACCAACTGAATATTCATCTTTGAGAGGGTGCTATTAAGCTGTGCTGTGTATTGTAGCTTCCATTGATTCTGTAATTTAATTTATGGGCGTTGTTTAATGACGTGAAATGTCTTGAAAAAATCCGTATAATACCAAATTCTTGAGGTCCATGAAATGGACCATATTACTAAATGCTTAAAGTATTTAAACTCGGTAATTAAAAACATATTTAATGTGACCCTTATGTAGTCCACAAATGACAACAACAGGAACAAAAATAATGATATTAAACTAATATTACGTTTATATTATTCTCATAAAAATCTATGGTGGTTTCAAATCGACTATAAAAGTTTATGACCTGTGCTTATCTACATAGGTTCCTATTTACATACATTGTAACACTCATTAATACCCCAGTGAGCTAGAAAAATATGATTTTCTTATGAATTAAAAAAAGTGAGAGACTGGTGAGGGGAATATTTATCTGGGCAGTGGTCAGTATACCTTAGTAGGACAATTTCATTGTGAAATATCATTACTGAAACTAAAATGTTTATCACCAAACATAAATAAACTACAAAACACAGATGTGTGGATGTTGTAGAAAAAAATCATAAGTGAAAATAATAGACTCAAGTCAATTGACTTTTCCACTTTTCCAATTACTACATTTTTATGGATGTCTGTGATTATCGTGGTGATCTTTTTTTCCTCCTCATCTCATTTCCAGACACGTCAGTGGCTGTAGAAATCTTTCCTGGAGTGCCCGGCAAAACACCTTGAAGCAGGACTGAAAATGCCCGTCTCATTTTTCAAGGTTGTTCAGTGATAAAAGCATGTTATTGGTGCAGCGGGAGACAAGCACAGACCATCCATCTGCACCGCTGATATTCTGAGCTTTACAGAAACTGTTGCTGGGCTGTGCACCGACGCGTTCCTTCTGCTGCCGTGATCAAGTTGTTTCAAAAGTCGGACAAAGACACAAACAACAACTAAATTTCTGCAAACCACAAGCAGATTTAAAAGGTGCAGCACAAGCCCAGGGGTTAGAACAAACCCTTGGAATATAATAAGTGAGAGCAGAGATGATTTTGGTTTTTGACCTCTGATGAGCCTTAATTTTAGTCTGCTGCTATCAGACAATTGTACTTGATTGTAATGTCATTCCAAAGCTCAGTGCACAAAACCTTAGCACTTGGCTGATCGTTACTGGCAAAACCCTTGACAACTCTGGCTGCGTTTCAAAATGAATGTAAAACAACTACCTGTCTTGCAGTCCAAGTTGATGCAAAATAATTTTGTTCAGTAAATGAGACATTTTATACATTCACTAGCAGAAAATAAGAAATGTTGTGTATTTTAATAAGATTAATAGCCTTCTAATTATAAGTGTTTGTATGCGTATACACACATACACACATGCATAACATTATGATCACTGACAGGAGAAGTAAATAATGATTTATTTTTATCATGGCACCTGCTAGTGGGTGGGATATGTCAGGAAGCAAGTGAATATCCTTAAAGTTGACGTTAGATGCAGAACATGAATAAAGCTCAAAGGTTTGAGTGAGTTTGATGAGGGCCAAATTGCCCTCAAATTGCAAAGACGGCTTGATGACTGGGTCAAAGCATCTCCAAAATGCAGCTCTTGTGTGGTGTTCGCAGTCTGCAGTGGTCGGTATCTTAAGTTGTCAAAAGAAAAAAACAGTGGGAAACCGATGACGGGTCATGGGCGGCCAAGGCTCATTGATGCAAGTGGGTTGCGAAGGCGGGCCTGTGTGGTACGATCCAACAGACAATCTACTGTAGCTCAGACTGCTGAAGAAGTTAATGCTGATTCTGATATAAAAGAGTCAGAATACACAGTGTGGCAGTTACAGGGCTGTACAGGGAAACCGGGGAGCCAACACAATAATAGGAAGGTGGTCGTAATATTATGTCTGATCAGTATATTTAAGTTGTCACAAAAACCTTTTAGTAGTTTTGGTGGTTATCTTGATACATTTATTTCTTGAGTTTTAGGCTTGTGTGTATTTTTCTAATGTTATTTAACAGACTACGATATGTATACATGGCAAAAAAAAATACAGCAAACTATCCAGACGCACACATAAAAATCCCAAAAGTGACAATGTGCTAAAGTAAAGTATTAAAAATAAAATGATAATTAATTATTTGAAAACCACAGTCTAATACAAAAGCCTTTAAACAATTAATAATAGTACAGATCTTTTTTATCTTTTAGGGCTTTCTGAAGAAACAGAATCTCATGACACACACACATTGTTTTACTCATTTGGTCTTTAAGAAGCAAAAAAATCCTCCTTTATGAAGGCCATTAAAATTAAGTTGATCATGCCTAATTAGGATGTATACAGTGAATTAAAGTTAAATTAGGTTGCAGTTCGGTTCCTATCACTGAGGTTATGCTAATAGCTCACGTGAAGCAGTGAACACAGGAGAATCTTAAAGAAAACCAGTTTGAAACTATTACAGCTGGACCTGATTGCGCTCATCTGGGGATTTGCTTTTCTAAAGTGATTCCCCCGGCAGACGGATCATCGGCGCTCTGCTTTACGGGCACACAGAGCTCCAGTGAGGAGCAGCTCATTGTTTCCGATGGCTTGGGCAAATAAACAGAGCACTGAGGACTTGTGATACGCTCATTTCTAATGGGCTTGTGTCATGATCATGAACTGTGTTATCAAGTCCGCCCCCAACTACGCATAAAATAAAGAAAAGCTCGCCAGTGTCTCTGTTTAGTGTAAATATCTTTGACACATCTTTGACTGTCAGTGCAGATAAATCAACCACATGCTTAAAAATTCAAATGTAAGTCAGCCGGAACCTCTGCACCTCTGTATCAAATCATTTTTTTTTACTGACATCTTCTCTGATCGTCCGTTTTATATGAGCCATCACGGATTAGGAGAGATAAAATCAAAAGTAAAACATGAACAGCTCAAATCCTAACGTCAGCTCAGTGTGATTGTTGCTGTTATGATGCTGTCAGGTTGTGTTGCCTTGACGATACGTTGTAATGAATGGACGTCCAGTGTGCGTGGCAACACATTTATGCCGATCTGTCAGTCATTGTTACTGCAGCGGATTTCTTAGCTTCTAACGCCACACTGTCATACCAGCCATGGATCAAGCTGTTGATCGAAAAAACAAATAACACACACATACTTTCCAGATTTCCAATTTACAGACCCACAGCCATTCAACACTTCACTTTTTTAAATTATATTTTGAAATAATATGTTGTCACGTGTATTTCTAAATAAATATGCAATTGCTTATTTTTATTTGTACCTAAAATATTAACTATTCCACAAGCACAATTTCAGATTCAGTTTTAACATACAAAAATGAAAAGATTCAGCCCAACTTGACTGAGGTACTTAAGCACACTTTGTATTACAATATTATGTATGTACTCACCTACCACAATGAAAAAAGTAAAATGTGTTAAATATGTGTAATCCTTGTACTTAAATTAGTTACTTACCACAATTTTTAAACAACCTATCAACCTATTCTTGTTCCTAAAACATACTGAATTATATAGTGGTTTAGGTAATATTATACACAAATTAAAACAGAAAGAAATAATATAAAAAACAAAGAATGGACCACAAAATGAATATGATCGATAGGCAATAGATTAAGTAGTTAGAAATCCTATTTTTATCGTATAAATATGATAATATCAATTATACAACCATGTCTGGAGTGCCGTGAGTGTGTTTTCTGAATATATGACGTAAAATCCGGGGTTTTAATTATATTCTTAACATCTTCGGTTTATAATATTCTAGAATACCCTTAAACTTGGTTACCTCAGGGGTCACAAATTAGAAATAATTAGTACACTTAAATGTAAAAGTAAATGGAACGGTGGTCTATTTCCAAAAAGAGAGAAGAAAACATAAATTGCTGGATGTGCAAACCAGTAAAACGTCCACTCAGCAGAATGTGACACTTTTGATTGATTTTCTTTATGACTGTCAAGATTCTCAATAATGTTAAGTTACAGTCATGTTACAAAGTAAAATCCCATTACATAACTTTCTGCATCACATACACATCTACGTTGCTGTTTCTATATTTTGACCAGGCAGATGTCATACTGTCCAGAGTGACATGGAATATATGACATGACTAAATATCTAAAATCTCAACAATAGGTCATGAAGTTTTTCCTTTGCAACTACAACAGCCTCCACTCTTTCACTATAGTTACAAGACTCTAGATTGCAGTTTTAGATTTGTGCCCATTTATTCACTGATGTGTAACAAAAAGGCCTGGCTCTGAATCAAAGTATCAAATGATGTCTGTGAATTCATTCAAACCAAATTATCCTTAGGAGTATTTATGATCTGTAATATTTGCAGTTATGGATGCTGTTATAATTATGAAACGTCCAGTGCTAGCTTCAATTTCATGCTTTTCAGCACCAGTATATTTTTGAGTCCACCGCTAAATACTGCATTATTTATTGTAGCAATTCTGAAGTATTTGGTGAACCGTAACAACACAAACACATTTTATTAACATATCAGTCTAGTACTATTACAGTAATATATAACTACACACTGTATTTACAGTAATCGTATAATCCTACACCTGCAGCATTATTGATCCCTCAGATCAATATGAGTATGTTATACTATATAATAGCACCTTCTGCTATTAAAGTAAGCTACAGCAAAATGATTAAAACATCTCCATCAAATAAGATTCTAAAATGTAAGCACACATAACAACCATCTTTAACCAGCCTTATTACTACAGTTCATAACTCAGAGCTGAGAGTTTAATACTTTTCCATTGAATTTAGACTGGAATAAAATTGCTCTATGACTCAGGAGAGCGCACAAACAGGAGCTGAGGGCATTTACACAGATAATGGACAAAGATCTATTTTAAAAATGTCCACCTTTTGTACCGTCCGTCAGAGAGAGAGAGAGAGAGAGAGCGAGAGAGAGAGAGAGAGAGAGACAGGTAAAAAATCACCAAAGCCAACCGAAAGTACAGGCCTAGATGTGTGTGTGTTTTGTGGTGTTTTTTGTTTGTGTGTGTGTGTGTGTGTGTGTGTGTGTGTGTGTGTGTGTGTGTGTGTCCGCATTGGGGGAGGGGAAGGCAGAGGGAGCATGTCAAGGATTCGAGGTCCTTCATCTCTGTAGTGCAGCATTCACATCTCTCAGTATAGCAACAGACAGCTGCAACCACTTTCTAATGCAGCCCAACTTAGATCATCGAAAGAACTGACAGCGTACTTTCGCAACACATAAAGATAACACAACCAGCTGCCACGAGAGAGAGAGAGAGAGAGAGAGAGAGAGAGAGCGAGACTGATGGGGGCTCAGTGTAGAAATGGGATTTGTATTTGCATGCATGTCTCCCTGGGGGTTTTCCTGCATTTTTCGGATGAAAAACATGCAAGGCTACATTAAACATATTTGCTTAAAGATGACAAGCAGCTACTGATTTCATTTAAGCTGAGTGTTTGCCTTGAATGCGTGTGTGTGTGTGTGGGGGGGGAGGGGGGGTTGTGGTTGTTACAGAGATTGACAAATGTAGCCTTTTGTAAGGATGAGTGTTTCATCAATTTGAAACCGGGTCCATGATCCCTAAAGTGTCGACTTTGGCTGGAGCTTTCTTTGTCACCAGTGCACACAGATACAAACATTTTGTCTCATTTATATGAACAAAACCAAGAGGACATCGGCACATGACATAACTACCATAAAGGGCGTTTTAGGTTACTCAGAGTTAAGTCTACTAATGATAAATATAATCTGATACGATGTGGCAGCAAGAGTATAAAATAATGTAAGTCAAAACTAGAAGTCCTGCAAGCTAGTTAACACTTAAGCATGTAAATTCCATTCAGAGGAAACTAACACTGTCAGCGTGATCACGTTACACTCATAAATGTTAAAATGTCAAATGGATCAAGGTGCCATGAAACTAAAAACTGTGGATAATCTGCCAGTCTACGTTCTAACTGATCCGAAGCAGCAAGAAGAATTTTTTTTCTCAATTTTATGATATAACACTATTAATCACACCGTTATACAGGTTATTGGGTGTTAAAATGTCAAGCATGCTACAGAACGGTCTCTATTTTACCAAGCCAACATAGAAGACACGATGAATGAGATCAAATGCTTAACATGCTTTCACTTACATTTAAATCAAATAAAACCAGCACAGGAACTTCCTAATGTGGTACAATGATGTAAAGATTTAGTTAAAAAAACAAAAACTTAACTTTAATTTGTTTTATTTTTCAAGTAAGTTTATATAGAAAAATATTTTTTAAGTAAATTTATTTTTTAAACTGGTACAAAATCTTAACTAAGATGCAGAACATCAACACTTCAAGATTTAGACTTCACTGTTAACCTGACAGCAAAGAGATCAAGGTATAACAAATCTACATATCAATCACCTCTGTCTATATTATTTGTCCTAAAGGACCAGATTTCAACAGAACACATGAACGTGAGTCATAGTGATTAATAACTGCTTAAATCAAAATACAAAAATAATACAAAAATACAAAAAGAAATCCTTGTGGTGCCTGAATCATACCAGCTTTTCAAACTAATGACAAATTCTTCCAACGTTGAAGCAAGGTCACAAAACTAAGGCCACCACATGAACATCTATACATTTTGATTTCACGTGTACATTACTGGAATGTACAGAATTACTTCATATTAAATAAATAAAATAAAATATCAAATAAAAGATAGCAAAATTGAAGCATATAAAATTTCTGTGTTATCATTGCTACTGTGATCACATCATCATGAATGTTAAAATGCCAAACATGCTACAGAACTGCTGTTTGTATCCATTTATGATCCTGCTTTTATGTATAGAATTGAAGTACTTGCCATTTGTGACAGTTGTGAAGCAAAGTAAATATCAGATGCTGACACTACTACGATATGAGCACAGGAAAATATTGAGATTTGAATGAGTAATAAAGAAAATATAAATGATAAACTATTCGAAGAAAATATTCTAGATAAACTTGTTTGCACACCTCAGTTTTTAAGTGTTACAGCCTCACATTCACACACTACCTATAATAACTAACCAGAATGTATAATATTTACCTTCCTTCACATAAAGTAATTACATAACTACATTTAAAAAGACACTGTATATAAAGCTAGTATTTATGGCATTAGAATGAAAAAGATAAAAAGTGCAAATTAAAGAAATAATCTATGGTAAAACATTCATATACAAATTTTTATCCAAACTAGTTTTAATATTAATAAGTAGACAGCAGGTCATGGAAGTCATGAGTGCTTCAGTTGAAGGCAACTGGACTTCTTTTAGGTTCCTGGAGATGTTTCACACCTCATCCGAGTGGCTTCTTCATAACTGAAGAACAGAAGAAGCCTTCGGGATGAGAGCTGAATCTTCCAGAATCTAAAGGAAGTCCAATATTTATAGGTTTCAAAATCAATGCAGCTAATATCCAGTGTACAGACAGCATTTAATCACACTGGTGTACTGAACTGATGTACAGGGTAATAAAACAATTACATCTAAATCCAACTTTATTCATAGTACGATCTTTAAAATCTGATTTGACTCTTCCACACAGAAAGCTCTGAACAAATATAAAATACATAAACAGACAAAGATCAATAAACACACAAAAAATTCTTATTGAAACTGCAGAAATGGAATATAAGATAAGATCTGGTCAATTGGGAATTCATATATATGTTGTTAAGGGAAAACTATTGAAAATATATTTAAAAGAAAAATAACATATATATTTATATGTTTAATTAGTAGAATAATTAATAAATTGTAGCTGAGCGCTTCATCATGTCAACATGAGTCCATCAAGTAAAGAGGATGCTGAAAAGAGGAGGGGTCAGCATCTGTCATCAGGCCCACCACTAAACTCAACATAAGGTTTCATGTCAGAACTCTCACACTAACACACACACATGTACACAAGCATTCGCACAAACACACACACACACACACACACACACACACACACACACACGATAAGGAGTGATGCTGTCTTGTCATTTAACATGCTGATAAAGCCGAACATGAGGTTAAACCAGGACTAACTGGACTAAGCACAGTCACTTTCTCAGACATCCTCCACAGGCTGTATTAAATAATCAACACCTTTGCCATCTTCCAGAAAACCAAAATATTAATACCTTCCATACGCTTCCACTGCAAAAAAAAAAAAAAAACCAGCATGCATCAAAAATAATCCTGACTCTGTATGTTGCGCACCGCTGAGTACGCCTGGTCATAAAACACTTACACACTAAACACAAGCCAGTGCTGTTCTGTTTAGATAATACCCATCAAAACGGATCATCCATCCACTTCAAACGCTCAGTTCTCATATGCCTAATAACTTACACACACATATAAAAAGCCATGTCCACTTTAGTAAGAACACACCGCAGAAAAACACTTGAATGTTATAAAAAGGCTTGTTTAAATGTAAATGTACAGTCAGATACTGATGGATCCTCCGCACTGAAGAGGAGTGAAAACACACTCAAGAGTGTTTTAATTGTGTGGTTGAATAATAATGAAAATGTGCACATTACTGCTTCTTCATTATCACTCCAAATCATATTTTCATGGAGAGAATATGTTTCTGTTGATAAATGCTTAAAAAAACAACAAGTTTTACATTTAGGGAATATTACTCAACTCTTACGCCAACAAGGGAATAAATCCCTTTTATATTGTACAAAATTTATACTTATAAAAAGCCACGTGTCTATATTTTAGGTATGGTATGCCTCATGACATCATTTTCTATCAAATAAAACTGAACACTGTGTGTGAGCAAAATAAATCTGAACTCTTCGAAGTAAAACATCATTCTGAATTCCCCTCATGTTTTATTTGAAATGTATATGATACGATGATACGATAAAACTGTGAAATGCTTGAGCTTCTACATCACCAGGCTGACTAACGCCACAGGCCACATTTAGCAAATTGTTCTAAAAACTTTTTTCCTATTGAAAGTTATGTTTGTCAAAAGTTAGAATGATTTTAGCTGCTTGTTTACCTTAGTTTTTAATCAAATGCGCAATAATACAAGAGGTCTGCAAAATCTGTTAGACCCATGAACCTGAGGTTTCCACTTTAGCAAATATGCTGTTTTGAATACAGCCAGTTATAGTAACAGCTTCCAATAATGACAAACCATGCAAATTAAATAATGATAACAAATAAAAATATTTAGCATTTAGTTATAATTGAACAGATATAATGAAATAAACACAAATAAAGAAGCAAAATGTACAGCGACTAACATAAACTAATTTTTTAAGTTGTAGTAACAGCAGTGAAATGAGCGCTTTATAAAAGTACTCCTGTCCTGACAGCTATAAAGCTTTCTGAGATGGTCTTGTAGGTTAGTGAGCTTATTGCTCTAAATATTTGTTTTTAATGAAATTTAGATTAGATGCTGTTCAGACCGAATTCTGTGAATCAGTGCAGCTTTGCCAACAAAACACAGAAATGAAAGCAAGCTTTAGAAATCCAGTTGATCTGAGCTGATGTGCTTCTTAATGTCTGATCTGTATTTTTAAATGCACCCAGCGTCTATGTTAATTTAGTATCTTTAATGCAAAGAGAATATTTACTTTTCAAAATGCTGCATATTATTTGATCAAATATACAGTATATGTTTGGAACAGCCTGTAGGGAGCGTGTAGAAAGAGTTTTACCTAATCATGTTAACAGGTATCAAAGTTTGCATGACTTGGTTCTCGCTCAGTCGACCATACAGGATACAATCCTGGCCGCCATCAGTGCAGCTAGTGTCAGTTATTTACAAATTAATTTAAATTTTGTCAATGCTTTGTTGATATTGATTTTTCCTCCTGATATTCTCTTAAATGAAGATGAAATAGTACAATTGTAGTGTCTAGCAATTTCTGAAATTATGCTTCTAGGAATGGGTTGATTGTACTATATTAGGAATTTACTTTCAATGTCAATGTTTTAAAATTATTTAAAGTAGATTTTTTTCTGCATAACATCTTAAAATATGAAAGCAAAGCCAATCCCACTGTTGCAAACACTAAATCTAAATAAGTCTAAATCAGAAGAAACAATGTATTCAGCCAACGTGCTTTGAAATAATTTTGATGGTCACTGCTAATTAGACATGATCATGTGTTCACTTTACGGCACGGACTAAATTTATTTATTCAGTTAAGCTTTATTTCTCTCTCTAACCACTGAGCACATTTTTGGACTGTACTTAATTGAATCATGTTTAATCTTTTATTTTTCCTGTCGCTGTCACATTAGGTTTTAATGCACTCGAATGTGTATTTGATTAAAGAATAGATTATTATTTCACTGAGTAGCTTATTAGTCTGACACTGAAGATACTGTATAGGATTTGTGCAAAGTGTCTTTTACTGAAAATGTTTTTTTTTTCTGAAAAGTTTTGAAAAGGTGAAGAGGCCTTCTGAAGCTTTACACTTCTGAATATGCCATTCACAAAACATAAAGAATAGTGTAAATTACACATGTAAACATTGTTTAATTTGTTTTAGTTTTAATTATTGTATTGCATTAACTTATCTAATATGATAATTAAATCACAATGTTTAGTTTTCCTTTTATTATTATTACATTCTGTGTTATATTTGTATAATTTCCTGAGCATCCACAACTTTTACTTCTAGAAATTTCTATAGTGCTCAAAATATATATATATATATTGTTTAATATTAAGGCACATCAATGAAGAACTACAGAGCAAGATTTGAATTTAATTTCGTATTAATAATATATCATGTTTAAAATTAATATAATATATCTCATTCTTATGATTAAACATTCTTACAATACAATATAAATATTGTTTTGCTTATTGGCTTTTTCTTCCTTTGCAACCTTATTCCTTTCCTATTACACCTGAAGTACTAACTTAAAAAAATAAAATTATTATTATGTATTTTACACATGGCTTATCAGCTTACCTATTCAATGCATGAATATATATAGGTATTTTAAGGTTTCTTTTAATCTTGCCTTACTACTGTTCATTACTTACCTGATCAGGTACAATGCAGCATGCAAACTGTACTGTACTGTACTATTATTGTTGTTATTATTATTATAATAATTATTATTAATAATAATGTTATGTTGCCATCAATTCAGCACTCAAACAGGTAGGCTGTCACGATTTAAATGTGAAATAGATAACAAATACAAAAATCAGACCTACCATCCAGAGCAGTGCCACTGATCATGTCTTCAGGAATGAAGTAGGAAAAAGTAAAGGGGTGAGGAAAGAACAGAAGGGGAGGAATTCCACACGCCGGGGCTTTTTCCTTACGAGCTGCTGCCACTTTTCCTATATCGAATTTCCTCTAACTGTCCAACCCATGGGGGTTTATTTCACCAGGTACTCATTTAAAAGCACATGCATCTATTAAAGCGGTGTAGAATGCGAGTAAAAATAGGCTTCTACCAGGTGGACAAGAGAGCGAAAGTGAGTGAGTGAGAGAGAGAGAGAGAGAGAGAGAGAGAGAGAGAGAGAGAGCTTGTATTCCTATTCGCCAGCGTCTAAATGGAGTTGTGCGTTCCACCTTAAGTGGTGCAGCGCTTCGTTTCTGGCGTCTGTTTGGCAGAAACGAATTGCTGCACCATTTAAGGTGGAATGAACAACTCTATTTAGAACCTGGCAAAAAATGTTCTAACTTTCCTGTCCTGATCTGGAGTCTGAAGTCCACTAACGCTGATGTTCTTAATCCTGACTGGAGCCCTAAATGAATTAACCATCTCTCAAAGGTGCAATGCTGTTCACGCATTTGGCGCATCCGTTTCAAACTTTTTCGAGCACTGCATGCATGTAAAAGTTAGTCTGAAGATATGGACACAGTCCGATTTAACTTTATCAGATCTCTAGTCGGGATCGGTGTTACGCATGGACGATCACGAAGTACCATAGTC
>JAYDZG010000010.1:3083827-3094231 GCA_034509265.1 Microcambeva bendego | reverse complement strand
CACATGTTAATAATATTTTTTGGTGTTTAATGTGCTAAAGGTATACAGGTGTTATTTAGTTGCAAGTTTCGGTTTCGGTAGACGTTAACGCATGTGCCATCTTGTGAACACATGAGTACAATTCAGGGCTTTGTGATACTGCGGCCCAGGCAGGGGTAAACAAGAAATTACCTTCAGTCCACACTGTCCAAATAAGATCCAAATATTTACTTCAATTTACTGGGGCTTGGGACTGTTCAGTGCTGAGTTTTCAAATGAGGAGTTCAGATACTCAGCGCTGGTGTGCTCTATTCAGTGTTTCGTTCTTTATTTGAACAGAAATTGTCTAATTCATTAATATATGTAATTTTTTGTTACTGAATGTATTTTTTCAAACTTTTGAGAGCATAATGTCTAATTATTTCACCTTATTAAATCCTGTGTGTCAAACAGAGAGCAAGACCAGGCAGTGTCAGGTGCAGTTTGCATGATTAGCTACAATCTTAGTAAACTGGAGATACATTTCAAGCGCAATTTAATCGCAGAGATAAAATGCGACCTTATCAAAATGCAGTTTACCTTACATCCTACCACCTTCACACATCTAGTACATACGGTGTTGAACACTTGAGTCAAACATTTCATGCATC
The DNA here is from genome assembly GCA_034509265.1 of Microcambeva bendego. Lineage (NCBI taxonomy): Eukaryota > Metazoa > Chordata > Actinopteri > Siluriformes > Trichomycteridae > Microcambeva > Microcambeva bendego. The sequence goes on along the minus strand of JAYDZG010000010.1, from coordinate 3,093,602 downwards.
ATGAGGAAAATGGTCACTAAAATAGTGAAGATGAAAAAATCTGGTCTTAGATTAGACATCATTTTGAAATGTCCTTGCAGAATTAAACATATTGTGATCAGATTTAAGTGTGTATGGTGTTCAGAGTCATTACACTCCTACAGATCTCACACTACATACGGAAACATAACCAGCCTGAAAAAGTGAGACATTAAACACTGGCAGTTCGGCTCTTGAGTCACACCCCAAACTCAAGAGCTGTGATCAAGGACAGCATTTATCTTAATGGATTTTTACTGATTAACCAGTAAAGCAGTAACGATCAGGGCTGTGTACACTATGCATCAGGCTCTAATTTGATAGGAATGTGTTGCCATGGTTGTTCGCACAGACTACCCACCCTACCCCCCACGCTCAAACTGTCCGTTTCCTCAGGAACAAGGTTAGGAGTTTATCCAGTCACGTGACGCTCTGTTTTTTAACCTTCTGCCTGCAGACTCTTTTGTCATCTCCCATCACTTCATCCGGGCTTGGACTGAGGTCTTTTTTTAAATTTTTTTTTAGCTGTCGCAAACACATGCTGTAGAGAAAAAAAACAGAGACGTCTAACACTTCCAAAAATCGTCTGTATGAAAATATGATTTTGTGATAATCACACCGTCAATAAAGCTTTAATACTGTAACACTGCTGGTGTTAATTCTACTGGCATAAAATAAATACCGGGATGTAGCCAGTGCATGAGTGTGAGTGGGGTGGTGAAACGTTTAATAGGTATCATCTTTAGATTACTATTTTTATTCAATTCAATTATCATGCCCCACTAATCCATTTCATTACCTAACAATACTTTTCATCGTTCATTCATTTATTGTCACTCACCACTTCATCCTTTCCAAAGTCACAGTATGTCCAGCACCACTTCAACATACTGGATGAAATGCAGGAACACACCCTGGATATTTCACCCCCATGGAGCACAACAAGAACATGTTAAACTCTTCCAAATAGTAACCATACCTAGTGCAGTGTTAGGACTAATTTTGTCACCGTAACAGTTCACACACGGTTCAGTGTATAAAAATCACATCCAACCACACAGTATGATCAAATGTGCGATGAATCTCACTACCAGTATATCACAGGGTAATACACACACAACCCGACCATTTAGAGTAGCCATGAAGAACATGCAAAACTTTGAAGTTTTAAAGGCAGAGTTTTTCACATGGCATCCAAACCTAAAACACAATCCAAATTTAAAATAAAACACCCCAATAACCCTCTTCACTCATAAAGCCCATTGCGTGAGCTAGCAAGATGCAATAATTCCAAACATTGCAAACAATCACTGCTTTATTGGTCCTCTATCTTTAACATAGCTGACCACATTCTGATCCCACAATGCAGGGAAGCACATTACACCCAAAGTTTATAGGGCATGAGCAGCATCAACACTGTTAGAGGAAAGAGCCAAAGAAAAATCCAATCTCCAGCAAGGCCGTGAAACCAAACCACCATGACCGTGACTGTAGCGATCATTACACAATGACAACAGAATATTGTGATGTCATTTTGTTTGTTAAATAACAAGCGACAAAAAAACTACACTCTGTCTGACAGCAAGTATCCAATGTTAGGTTCTCATAAATGTGAAATAAATAATAATCATATTACAGTTTTCTGACTGTTCTCTAAAACTGTAAAAGTATATGGCACACCTGGGCAGAGCTGCTGACCCAAGACGGTCAATAAACAACTTGTCCAGGGTAGGGAGGGATGAAGGGATTCTTCATGACTGCTGTAATTAGGGCTCCTGCTGGCTGCTCGATTTTGAACTACAGATGTTACAATAAAAAATAAATGCAAAAATATTAACAGCTGGAGGATCAACCCTGTTACTCAATTTTTTTTGTCATTTAGTGGTGCCATAACATGATTACAATGCTTACTATTCAATATTCACCTGGCATTTCATTACAGACATTTGCCTCAAAGAGAAATTACAAAATTAGGTAGCTTCCTGGATAACAGTAGTCAAAACTGTTCTCAAATGTATCTCACTAATAGGCTTGTGAGGAGATCTTGAAATAAAATCTGTGTGAGACTAAACAGATGTACAAAAATAGCTAAACTACAATACTATATTAATAGTTTTGTGTACTGAACAGATTAAGTCTATGTTAGTCCCCAATCTTCACTTGCAAAGTTCTTAAAAGCTTAATTGTAATTGCAATGCTGGAACCATTATTAATCAGTTTAAATGTGAATAAATTCGATTTATGTGCAGATTACAATAGTAACGGCTGCTGTTAAATGCAGCTCAGTATACATTTATTCTTCTATCATTTTAGAGGAAGCACATATTTCACAGAAACCATTCTGCAAATAAAATGTTAAACTATTGGTCTCCAGGGTAACATTCATATCACTCAGATTTAGTCAGTAATTGGAGATGCTGTAGCTGCTGCTACTCCGAGCAGTAAAACAGTCGTAACATTTTGTGCTTGATAAAAAAAGAAAGAGATGCATGACTATGTTCTGACACATCTGTATAAATAACTCAACAGCCATCCGCCAAGCTCCATTAATAGAAATAAAGGAAACACGGATAGTGACTATCCACAAGGGGTACGCCGCAGCTGGATTAGCCTGGATATAGGACTTAGCGATCGTTAAAGAATAGGCTTAAGGAGGAATAAAGGGTAAGCAGCAAAAAGACAAAAGAAAGTAGGCTGGGGAGAAAAAAAAGAAAAATGAAAGGTTTGGTTTCACATGGTACGATGATATGTAGCTGAATCCCTTTATGGTCTGAGGCTAACGTCCTAATGGGGACAAGCTTGAAGTGAATGGAGCCCACCGAGGATAAGCTACTAAATCTTGCAATAAAAGGAATGTGATTTACAGTAAATTTCAGCCAGCTGACAGCGACAGAGCTGAGGGCATAAACAGGCCTTTCAGCATGGCTCCTTCTCTCTCCTCTCTGTGCTGAGAACAACAATCGCACCGCCACTGCCTGGCTTACCGGCAATGACTTTGATAAATAACCAGGAAGTCCCAGTGTTGGCTTAAAACTTGAAGTTGTTCAGTTGCAATTCTGCATTTGTCCTCCTTTAATGGGTATGGAAGTGGCTTTAGCTGTAATCTGGCATTGATTGATTAGGTCTCACTTTAGCTCCTGCTCTGGCGTCCTCGCTGTACTCACTGAGCCGGGCGCTCGGCCACAGCCGGACTCCTGGTCGTATTAGGACCCTGCATGGCTTATTTACCTACAACACAAACGCAGTTAATTCCGCTCGTGTAAACAGGCTCGGTGGTGGACTTAATAAAACGAGAAACTTGAAGTGACAGGTTCTTGTTGGTGCTGAAGACATCTAGCGAGAGCATTAAAATGCGTGGATTCATAAAGCTGGAAGCGGTCTGCAGAGAGAAAGTGGACCGCGCTTTATATCCAGCCCACACACAAACTCAGATGAGGTATTAAACCTGTCCACAGGCATTCGGCTTCAGTTCAGTGCTACATCATTTTCTGTTCCTCTGCTGAGTTCAAATGAACACTACTCAGATTAGCATCTCCTTGTTTGCTTCCTCAGACTGTTTGAACGTTTTTCACAGTCCTACACACATACAGCATTGATGGATTTGACTGTTTATTATATTTTCATGTCTGAATCAAGAAAGAATCATTTTGGGTGTCAGTTTAAGAAAATATGTTTGTAAATACTTCGTTGTATCAATAGCATGTTCTCTTAGGGTAAAAAGGGTTCATTTTGACTTATTTAAACTGAAATAATCTAAGGAACCATTAAGTTCAGTCAACACTGTATAGTTAAACATGTTTAGAAAAAAATAATAACACACCTAAACTGATAAGGACAATAGTGCTCCCATAGTGCTAGGACATATAAATACCCAGTAGAGATTATGTGGGCCCCTGGTGTGTATTGACCACAAGGGGCTGCTAATGTCACCCATTATGTAAAGCTGATTTTGGGAAGGAGAGGCACAGAACTGATTTATGTGTACATGTTTGCATCCTGGACCTTAAATCCCTATTAGAAACTATTTTAGGCCTCCTAACCTCAGCTGCTTCACTTTAACAGATACATTGTCCATCCTGAAGGAATAAACTGCACCTTTAATTAATCATCATAAGCACAATTCAAACCTTTTATATGCAAATAAAGTAACAAATGTGACCAGTGTAAATCACTGACCATGAAGTGAACAAGACTTGTTAATGATGGCGGTCATAATGAAATAGCAGCGTTTATTTTGAGTGAAGCACAGGAGGTTGAAAATGCAATTTAGACCGAAAGCTGGATATTGATTGTATTTTCCCAGCAGATCCATTTTAATTAAATATTTAAAAAGAATTCAGTGACAAGGGTCTACGAGTTGTGTTTAGTTGATCATCATGCGTCTTCTTAGAAATCATAATCGGCCTTGACAGGCTATTCTTTAATCAAGTATTTAAATCAGACTCGGGTCGGATGCTCGACTCATTTCAGACATGTGGAGAATGCTCTAGTTATTTTTAACAGGAGGTCTGGCCATGAAATTCCTGTATGAATTTTAATGGAGACACTTAAATGGTAATTATTCTACTTCGGCTCAAACGCAGGTAACAAATGGAATTCAATCAGTGGCTGTGCATAATGACCATCATTAGGAGAAAGAAAATAATAATGACATCCTATCTGCATTAGAGTCGTTTGCTCTCCACTCCCAATCCCATCGCCATTATTGATCACCATGGAGATAAGCAATTGTCACTTTCCCACACATTGAGTATGAATGTTAAATACAGCAGAGTATTGGTATATCTCTGTGTGTGTTTAACTATATGGTTATTTCATCCTCCATTTAACACATATAATAAAGACCAATGTGAAATATTTTAAGTGGCCAATCTATTTTGCTACTGTACACACACCAGTATAGTGGGTTCACACCTAACACAGAAACTCACAGAGTTTCTACATGGAGTAATGTAGTAGATTATTAGAGACATGCTAAATTCACTCTGGTAAATTCACTTGAGTGTTTTACTGGGAAGAGCATATAATGGCAAAACACGCCATAACATGAACCTAGTCACAGACACGGACAAAAATCAGTGACCCTTAACGCTGGTCCAAATAAAACACAGATCAGATATAACAACCACCTTCCTAATATTGTGTTGGTCTCCCTCTCGCTCCATCTTATACAACAAACCCTGCTGCACTGTGTATTCTGACTTTCTATCAGAACAAGCATTAACTTCTTGAGCTACAGTAGCTTGTCTGTTGCACGGACCACAATGACCACTTCCTTAGAATCAGACGACAAATTTCTGAGAGTTAACAGCTTGCATGATTGGTGGCTCACAGGACAACAGCTTAGCACAGCTTCACAGTGGTCGTAGTAAGCAAATCTCAGTTTCAACTTTAAAGAGAAGAGTTGCAGCATGAAAGCCATTGCTAAGACGTCAGAATAAGACAAAGGGACTTTCCTGGGCCATGAAACACCACCATTGGACTACTGAAGACTGGAAGAAGGTATTATGGATTGACGAAATGAAAAATTGAAATCTTCGGTTCATCTCGCAGGATCTTTGTCGAGCAGGATGTTTCCACAGTGTGTGACATCAACTGTCAAACATGGAGGAGGAAGTATGATGGTCTGGAGCCGTTTTGCTGGATCCAGGATCAGTGACTTGTACAGAGTGAGAGGCACCCTGAACCAAAACGGCTACTACAGCATTCTGCCAAGTCATGAAATAACCTCTGGTATGCACCTAGTTGGTCAGGGGTTCATCCTACAACAAGATAATGACCCAAAACATAAGTCCAAGCTATGCCAAAACTACCTCAAGAAAAATAGTGCAATGACATTAAACTGTTTCCAATAAAAAACTGGAAAACTTGCGGTGTTCTAAAACATTTGACCGGTAGTGTATGTTATTTAAATTATCTTCCAGGACACCCCCAAAAAAGATGGAGGTCCCTGCTGACCTTTAAAGGCTTGTTTCTGTTCTTGCACAAAAGGGTTTTTTAGTCTTTTGGTTCCAGATTCTGTAAAAATTTAATTGAGACAATACCTACTGTAAAAAGTGCAGAACAATTTGACTCACCAATTGACCACTCAATTGGTCATTCAGGGTGAATCAAACAAGGCGCGTGAACAGAATTACATAATGTTAAGTGGTGAAAATTGCATTGTGTATTTACAGTGTTAAAATTCTATAAGTTTAGCAGGCAGTAGAAAAGTGCTTATTATCGAGGTATTTTCGACGGGGTCAGTGTAAACTTAAAGTAATTGCACATCAGGTTGCTGCTGGAAGGAAAAGAGAAGGACAACGGTGTTGAAGGTAAGCTGGCAATGTTCCAGTGGACAGTGCGTTATAACTCTCTCTCTCTCTCTCTCAGACCCTTAGTGGAGTGTATACGAGCCCACCCCAGGTGAGACAGGCTTTGCTGCTTTGATGGATCTGCCATTCCAGCCCAGTTCTGTTGGACAGCAGGAGCCAGGGCTTCGCCCTCTCCTGCTTTTCCACCTGCCCTCCTCTCCCCTCCCCCAGCTCATCTCTTAATCTCAGAAAAAATATATATCCTATATCTCACAGATATACACCCCCAGAGGTGCTCAGAAAAGCACACACTAGGAATGCAGACAGGCACGGCATTATTTATTTAATGGGCTGACAGTGAGAGAGAGAGTGAAAAACAAACAGACTTGCGCTTGAGAGGGTGCAGGCATCGAGCTGCGCCCCAGAGTTTCAAGTAATTAGTGAAAGTGCACCCTCCTCCAGTTTCTTATCTGATATTTGTATTTCTCATTGTTTATTACTTTTCTAAGGGACCATTCCATGCAAAAAAAACAATCCATGATAAAAGTGCCAGATAAACATACAGTCATATTTTATCATTCTTATTAGTTTAGGAAAAAGCTGTACATGTTTATCTAGCTGCCAGTCTTGTGAATGGTTCAGGCATGCTCAGTAAGGATGCTTATATTTACACCTCTTCAGGAAAAGTCACAATTATTGACCAGAGTGTCATTTTCAGCCACGGTGGTTAGTGTTCAGGACTAAGCATGAAATTCTTAAATAGCCACTAAATCACATTTTTTCTTCTACTCTTTCTGCTTTGAATGCTGAAGTGGATGGTGAAAAGCCACCCATGCCAAGGTCGTTCAATTAACGATTAGTTTTCATTTACTATTGAAAGAAGGATTTTGCTTTTACTCCAGCCCACAGGTAATAATAATAGTAAAAATAAAATTATATGCAGTTGGTAGTAAGTGTGACAGAGTAACATATTTATATTAATATTGCACATATATGTGTAATGCATTTTCTGACAGAGGAATAGAATACATAATTACTTATATAGCGCTGTCCTTGACGTATCCAACATCGTTGGCGGTCATCATTTCTGCTCAGTGTGAATGGACTTTCATCAGTGAACAGCACTGAGGCCCACTGGTCCCTAGTCCAGCATAAATGCTCCCTGTGCCTGGTGGTGTGGCAGGTACCCTTGCAGGTCATCTATTGTTTCGAATGGTCGACATGACACTTGGAAATTTATTGGTCTATCTGTTGTGAACTTAGCCATTGAGCTCCTTTTTAGAACAAGTTGTGCAATAATTACTGAAACATTGAGCAGTTGGACACGTGCATTCACAAATTAGACAATCACATTCAATTCATCTATAAAGGTTAGAGTGCATTTTAAGTTCACCCGAAAGCCAAATATCCTGAACTTATTGTGAGTACTGTATATTAGATATATTAAGTGTATATTACACTTTATACTTTTATAATATGCACATTTCATTATGGGTATTTCATTTTATTATTAACCTATGTACATACATAGGAAATGTGTGTATTATAAATATACATAACCCTACAGGTCTTGTATGTGGGAATAAAAACTTTATTAATAAAGGAAATATATTCATATATTATATATTGCATTTCCACTTGGGGATGGTGGCACAGATGATAGTGTGGTTGCCATGCAGCACCAGACTTCTGGGAACTTGGGTTGAACTCTCCACTTTAGTCATGAGCTGTTCTACATTTTCTCCCTATGGCTTTGGAGCTTTTGCACCAGGTACTTGAGTGTCCTCACAAAAGTTAAATTATTAAGAAATAAACAACAGCTCAGCACACAAGCTCAGGAAACCAGACAGTTAAGTGCTGGATCATGCAGAGCTAAAACATAATTGTTTTTTTGGACTCGATGTGATATTACTACAATATGTGTTTGTTTGGAAAGTCAGGGTTTGGTTCTCCATGACCTAAACATCCTAAACAAGATTAGATGTGCACGATTTATTTGCAGACACAAAACACGTCATCGTTGACTTAAACAGTGGAAATGTTTTCTCTTCAGTGAATTCAGAGGAAGAACATCACGGTCTGGTTTGGTTTTTATAAGTTATACAGCACAACTGGATAACTGAACTGAACTGATTTTATGCGAGTGACAAGTGTATTTATCAAATAAATAAATGAGTAATAGATAGAGACATGGTTTCAACTGCAGGACCTTATCCAATAGCTGTATTTTGCTTATATTCGTTCACTCAATTTATTGAATGCTGTGCTCAGACAGGACCTATAGACATCTCAAAACTTCAATATCAGAATATCTAAGCAGCCTATACTCCTTATCCAGGTATTTTGCATTTATAGATCTGAGGAATTGTTGCCACACACCGGTGTTCTTGACAAGGACAACTTTTTGTATCTCCAATGGCTGCATGTTTTTCACTGAGGAAAGAAAACCGGCACACTCTGATTAAGCCCACACAGAGATCATGCAAACTCCACACAGAAAGGACCCGGACCACCTGTCCTGGGGATGGAAACCAGAACCTTCTTGTTGGGAGGTAGCCACTGTGCCACCGTACCTGCATCATCAAAGGAACATCGTATTAAAGCTTCTTGAGTATCCAAAAATAAAGAAAATCCTTTTATTTATTTTTCTTTTTAAGATTTAATCCTTATTCTTCCATTCCCTGTTTTCTACAGACAATAAAGATGTAGCGATACCACAGCTAAACCATTGAAGACACTTTTTACACTCGCCCTCTTTGTGGAACATTTCAATAAAATAAAGAAACACATAGATGGTTCTATTTGATCTGAAAATGTTCTAGTTTTCTGCTTCCTTTCATAACTTCTGTCCTTCCTGCTCAATGCTTCCTTACTTCCTCTGTCGCTCTCACACACACACAGGCCCATCATTGCAGGCGATGGAGTCCTCTGTGTTTACTCACTCCAAACCAAATGATCTCTCTGCAGCGCTGCCACTTCAGATGTGAAATGGAATTTGCTGCTCTGTTCTATTCCGAGTCCATTCCTCTCTCTGTGCGCTTTACCAATTCCCAAATAGAGTTCGCTCGCTCAGAGATAATGTGTGTAAGGATGGAGTGGGACTCCTGGGCTCCTGGGAGGACCCGGGGGAGGCGCCTTCGGGGAGCGCTGCAGGAAGATTGCACAGCTCATGCGTTCCATTTCATTTTGCACTATTTGCTAAATTGTGTTTGTTCATTTGAGAATGGCTGAATATTTACGTTCACCCGTGAGTGAGCGGGTAAGTGAACAATGAAAGTGAGAGCTTGCTGGGCATTGGATATAACATGAAAACACACTCACACACATGCATGGTGGAAATGTCAGCAACTCTCTTTTATCTGGATGTCAGAATGTAAACAGATGCAGTACAAATCAACAGAAACACACAGGGTGTAATTATTCATTACTCAGTCACTATATGATTCATCCTTACTTTAGTATGA
>JAYDZG010000010.1:3051011-3061198 GCA_034509265.1 Microcambeva bendego | reverse complement strand
TATATAATTATCTTCATTAATTTACTGATTTTATAAGCTATAGAAGCAGCTCATGTTTATCCATCAACTAATGTATTTATTTTAACATAGCTCATATTTACATTTACGCTGTGGTCATGAGCACCCCACGCTCCCAGATCTACCATAATTCTACACCTTACTGTTACATATGTGCTTTATTTATTAAATATGAAACAGAAGACTTCTATAGAAGATAATCAGATTTGGCCTTTTCTCTTTCTACACTAATATAGAGCAATGATAAAGAAATGGACGATGGGGAGAAGGAAAACTGCAGGTATGATTGCCACTAATAATGAGGCAGGTATCGTTTATATGGGGGAAACAACACTTTTAGACTGGACCTTGATGTCAGTGGTACGAGGACACTTCAGCTTTTAAGGGGTGGGTTAATGGCACACACATGTTTATAAATGGCAGTGTTAGAAGCAGTGCTGAGCAAAATTGCATGTCTGAATCCCTAAACTAAAGGCAGCACAAAACACCCTACAGAAAATATGTTACAGAAAATATGTTATCAGGCTAATCACAATATTCATAAGCAACCATTTTTTCAAACCTGACATTTAAAGATTTCCCATGAAAACCAGTGTTCAACATTTCAGTGTTTGAGAAACAGATATCTGCATTATTACCACTTTTAAGCAATAGAAATATAACAGCTTTGACAATGTCACCGTGAATAGGCCTATTAAAACACCCCAGTTCTTTAAATACAATTTTAGAGTCACTTTAAACATACATATTTTTATTATGTTGGAGATGAATGCTTTTCCGTTATTGGCTGATAACTGCAGGCTATGCTATAGATATTTTACCATATGTAGTAAGCTGTCAGGAAGGCTATTGGAAAACATGTGCCTGAATGACCCCGCGGAGAGCTTGATGCCCAACTCTTATACATATTTATTGGCATGATTCACCTTTAGTCTAGCTGACGGTAACACTGAGCTCTTAAAGCCAATCCTGATCTGGAAAAACTGAAAGCCATACAAGATAAGCTGCACTGACTAAAGCCTGAAACCTTAAAGCAGCCTAGAAAGATTCGTCTTGAAATGATCTGTTGCTATTAATAATATTAAAACAAATTCAGTTGAGTTTCCCTGTCTCAAAAATTACCAATATAAAGATCACTGAATCTATGTAAATAGATCTACAGTGCAGACTGTAAACTACATTTTCATCTCCTTGATTGTAAAACGAGTAAAAGCAAAACTACATTCCACCACAAATAAATCAGGATGTGTATAACAGTAGACCAAAATGGATTAAATCTGTTCATGAAGTATTCCTTCATTTATGCAAACTATTTATACAAATTAGCATTTAGAATTTGAATGTCAGTTGAGTATTGTTTCATAAACCCATGTGACCATGAAGAATGTTTGATTTAATTTTATTTTTAAATGCAGGTTCTATCGTAAACTGACTTTCTCTTTCGAACCTTCACCTTAACTTATATATCACATAAAAATTATCCTTTTTTTTGCCTAACCAATTTATTCATAATTTTACTTACTGGTTTGCACTGGGCCTGCAGGCAGCTGTGCTGGAGTCAAAAGACCCGAGCACTGATAGTTGATGGGATTTGAAGTCCTTGGACTGCATAATTTTGGAATGTGCTATTTGTACTCACCTGCGTTTTGTATTCTTATTTAATTGTTATTAACATGAACATTAGTTGATTTCTGAAAAGGAGTGGGAAGTGGGAGGGGGGTGCTTCAGGGTATTTGGGATAGAAATGTGCCAAGTCTGGTTTGTGAAACGGCTTTACTGTGACAATCCCAATATGATGAAAGGAAAAATAAAAGGGTTTGGTAACTAACTTAACAAATATAATAACTAATTTTGTTCTTGACTGTGACTAGACCTTGGCTCCTTGCTCCTTACTAACTACCTAGACACAAAATATGAGAAATCCGTCAAAACTACTTTATTACCTTATCATTCATTCATTAATTTATTGTCACTTTGCGGTGGGTGCAATTCACTAGGAAAAAACCAAGACAAAATCCAATCACAGTTCAACACACCTACTGAAGCTCTTCACGAGGAGGGGACATGAGGAGAACACACACTCCATCAACTAATGTATTCATTTTAACTAAGCTCATTTACATTTATGCTGTGGTCATGAGAACCCCACCCAGACAGATCTACCATAATTCTACACCTTACTGTTACATTTGTGCTTTACTTATGAAATCTGAACCAGAAGACTTCTACAGAAGATTATCAGATTTGGCTTTTTTTCTTTCTACACTAATATAGAGCAATGATAAAGAAATGGACGATGGGGATAAGGAAAACGGCAGGTATGATTGCCACTAATAAAGACAGGTATCGTTGGGGAAACCACACTTTTAGACTGGACCTTGGTGATGGACAGTGGTGATGAACAAAATTAGAACTAAAGAAAACACCTGGAGTGCTCCAGCTGGGATTCATATTGACATGTTACATTTATATAAAATGTTTGTCCAAAACAATCACTTCTCTTTTCTTTGTCAAAAAACCTGATGTTGTTTCATTCATGTACACTTTTCAGGGCACTCTGCATTCTTTTCTGTGCTTATGATGAGCAGATTATTGGATTATTAGAGTATCAGAGATGCAGCCAGCTAATTAGTTGGTAAGATTTACAATGTTGGAACATTTTTCAGGTTAATATGATGGTTAGAAGTGTGTGTGTGTGTGTGTGTGTGTAACAGAGAGAGAGAGACAGGGAGAGAGGGAGAGAGAGAGGGTGAGGCAGTCAGGCTTGAGCCAGCAGGGTGTTCTGTACATTTTTGCTGCCCTGTCATTTTCTCAGTAAGGTGTCTCTTGGGAAAATCAGGACTAGGGGAGTGATGGAGGAATATATGTAGGAATAGATAGATGAATAGATGGAGGGATAGAGGGATGGAGGGAGGAAGGGAGGAAAGCTTTGACAGCTGCACAGAATCAGCATCAGTGAAAGTTGGTCCTGCATGCCAGCTACATTTGATTATTCATTAGTCCACACTCACTTAATTCCATTCAAAAATTATATTCATTCATTACACACAGACTGATTTATTTCAAATGCTTATTGACGTACACTCAGACGTACAAGTACACACAGATGTATGTATGCAAGACAATCCAGAATGTCCGGATTTTTGTCCTGCCCATCATATTTTTTATTTAGTTGTGTCATGTTATAACACCTATATGTGTGTGTGTGTCTGCCCTCTGATGGATTGGCGCCCCATCCAGGGTGTTTCTGTGTGCCTTTGCCTCTTAAAAACTGGGAAAGACTCCTGTTTTCCCTAGGAGGTGATGGGAACCTGTGGTTTAATTTGTACTATATTGAGTGTAATCTCTGTGTCACTCTGGTGTGTCTCGATTGTGTGTGTGTGTGTGTGTGTGTGTGTGTGTGTGTGTGTGTGTGTGTGTGTGTGTGTGGACAGACAGGCTTAGGTGGTAGTTAAAGAATAGTCCTGTCTCTGCAGTGATCTCTACACGCTCCTGAAAGCTACACTGAAACTGACAGTAATCTCAGAATGCTCAGAAAGACTGATGCTGGAACACAGAGACACAGAGACAGGGTCACATCACAGACAGCATGGACACAGACACACTGCCCGGTCTGATTTTGTCTTCCCTTAAAAATAGAGATGGATGGATGAGTGCTTTTTTAAGCTACCATTTCATATGACTTCATTGGTGGTAAAGAACTAAAGAACCTAAACAATATACAATTTTCTATACTTCCATTTATTTTAAATTGGCAACAAGGTTTATTTTACCTTCTGTAGAGAAAAAAATTACAATCAAAATTGGATTCCAACACCTTTACAAGCCCACACATTCATCTTAATATTCCAATTCTGTACTTATACCTATATGTATATATCTACATTTTATTATTATTATGAATATATGTAAAGATATATACACATGTATGTAAATGTGTATGTATATACTAATTATGTATATGATACAATAATATTTTCGATACATTTTGCCTTAAGTGATATATTGTATATAGAATAACAACAGGCATAAGCATAACAATAGACCAATAATTCTTTCCCGATTTTATGATAGTTCAAGGAAGAAACAGTGGTAAACCTGAGACAGGGTCATGGGCGGCCAAGGCTCACTGATGCACGTGGGAAGTGAAGGCTGGCCCATGTGGTCCTATCCAACTGACGAGCTACTGTAGTGGAAAATGCTGAAGAAGTTCATGCTGGTTCTAATTAGGGATGTAAAGATACACTCTACCTACAATGTGCTATGATTCACAATACTGGGTTCACTATTTGATTTTTTGTCCTTGATTATTTTAACAATATGAAATTGAAGATTTGTTTCTAACTTAACAAACATTCCTTTTACTATTTCTTGTTAAAAAACTAAGGAAAATAAAGTATTTGCTATTATTATTTATTAATTTAAACAATCAATGTCATTTTATTTCCGGAGGTAGTTTCTGGTCTTTCTTGAGGTAATAATTTTTGTGTCACCGCACCTGTTGTTTAAAGTTAAAATCGATTCATTTGAAAAGAATCATCGATGAATGATTAACTAATTCCCCCAAATGAATAATTGGTTTGTATTTATTATTTTCTGAATTGTTACATCCCTAGTTCTGATAGGAAGGACCAACAAAATATTGGGATGATTGTCGTAATGTTGTGACTGATGAGTGTGATGTACAATCTTCATGTTCAGGTAACAGTAACAGGAAAGTGTTTAAGATATGTTCAGTAGAAAGTCAGTGTTAAATATTAGCTGTGGGTCTGAGAACAATGACCACAGCAGGCTATAATAAGACCAGACTGAGTGTGCATTCATGTAACTCTTCATAAGTAAAGCGTGTTAAAGTGTGTTAAAACCCTTTGGAGAAAACTGAATAAGACCCTGAATGTGCAAATAGATCCTATAGAACATTTCACCCAACACAGGGGGTCAAATCACTAAAAGAGCTGAGTTTACTCAAAAAAAAAAGCTGCGCAACCAACCGAAGTTGGTTGAAGAACTCACATACACACACCACAACACTGCAAATTGAAAATCCAGAGGAGATCATCTGTGAAGAACATGCGCAAGTCTAAACGAAGGAAATATCAACCTCTCCTCTCTCTCTTTTCCTCTCGCTCATCCTCTCTCGCTCTGTAAGGCATTAGGATGTACAGACAAGTTTAGTGAAGGTGACAATGTGCATTGCCTTTTGCCTCGAGGAATATGGAGTGCGGCGCTTGTCTCAGCCGATATAATGATGTCTCTGTTAGCGGTGCAAATGAGGAGGATAAAGTGGTCGGTCCTTGATTCTTCCAGTGAAGGCTGCCAACCACACTGAGGAAGATTTCAGGATCAATCACTAGTACTGTATTCATATGGATGAAAGTAATTCAAGGTGAATATTGTCGCTGTCCAATATCTCCACCAACCCAGCTTTTCAGGAGAGGCAAAAAACTCTGCAAAACATAATGTTACCTAGTTTGTTTTTGGTAAGTTTGCTGGAAGGTAGCAGATAGCAGTTAGGAAAAATATGATATGAAACATTACTGGACAGTTAAATCCACCACCAAACTCAAAATTATTGTAATACAAGAAAAAACATGGGCAAAACAAGGAGCTATATCAGCTTAAATTAGTTTGGGAGGAAAATCGGAGCACTCGGACGAAAACCACTTAGAGACAAAGAGAAAGTGCAAACTCCCCACAAAGGATCTTGCGTTCTGGGGTTCGAGCCCAGAACCTTCTTGCTGTGATGCCACTGTGCCACCAAAAGCTTGTTGAATTTAATGGTAAATAATTCTGTTAGTGCATTAAGTTTCACAGTGGCTCAGTGGGAAGCAGTTACTGGTCCCAGGTTTGATTCTGAGTTTGAAGTATGCATGTTCTCTCCAAGTCCACATCAGCTTGAGTGTATGTCAGCGATGGACGGGTGCCCAATGGGTGCCCAATACTAGGTTTTTCTGTGGGCCTTGCACCCACTGAGAGCTGGGATAAGTTCCTATTCCAAATTTTGAGCATTGAGGGCCCGACAGTGGCAGCTTGGTGGTGGAGAGGCTTGAACTGGCGATGGGCAACTGGAAATAGCTGACCAGTTCAGTTTAATACTGTTCCAGGTTTCATCTCTTTTCTCTCTTTCAGTGGGTGGGTTAAGCATTATTATGACAACCAGTGGTATACCAGTGGTGAGTTGGCAAGTTCTTGGTATAGTACGGTAATACCTTGGTAGTAATAAAGTGGTGTGTTAAATGTGAACAAGTGTGCATATTAGTATTTGAAAAACAAAAGAAAACCATGTAGTTAATATATAACTATAAAAATGAATTGCAGGTGCAGCATGAATTCCTTGTTCATGAACTTCTGTAATAACTTTACCATGACTAGATCAGTTTGAAGCTGATCCTGAATGTTCAAAACAACTCACATGAAGAGGTTTGAGACACTGTCCACAATGTTTACCACTCTACCAGGAACTACCAACTTCAGAATGTCCGGATTTTTGTCCTGCCCATCATATTTTTCATTTAGTTAGTAATTTCATGTTATAACAGTGGCCATTTAAATGGTGATATCCCCAAACACTGGACAATAAAGCAACAAGAGACACAAACTAACAATGGCAGCACCAGTGCAATTCTTTCTTATATTTATAGGACTCAGCAGGTGCAAGACTGTTTTCTCTATGTCCGTACAACACCCCATGGCTGTGGAGAGAAAGAAAAAGGGGAGCGGGGGGATGGGGCAGCTGCCGGCTGAGATTAGATACCTGAATCCAATCTCAAGGAGCATTGGGCTCCAGCCGCGCTTAAGTGTTTTCTGGAGAATTTCTTATGTTCACCACTAGCTGATTACTTCCAGATTTTAGTTCCGCTCTGGCGGAGATGAGCCGCATAACACACGTTCTGTCAGTCATGGTTAAGATGCAGGTTTACATGCAAGCTCTGTAATTATGCTCTAAGAGACTAAAAAAACCTTATTACCAATATAACAACAGATGTGACATCATATGAGAAAATTGTATGTTGATTGGAAATAATAGATAAACCATTTTGTGTGCTTCATGCATTTACTGTGATTAGAGCTTAGTTACATATCTTATGTTTTTCTTTAAATATAGAACAGACAGAGGTTACAGCTAAAGAAGTTTCCATGTACAGTATAATAAAATAATGGAGAAATGAAAGATTACTTTTACCAACACTGACAAAATGTGTCATTTTTGTGAGAAACATATCATTTGGCTCCTGAGGCTGCAAAATAGTAATGTGTTTATTCTGTCACTGAAAACCCAAGTTCTTTACAGAATAACGTCAAAGCCATCAGATAACAGAGGTCTAATAGATTATAAAGTGTAACAAAGCACCACAAGGCAGTTAATATTCGACTAAAAATACCCTGATTCAAATTGGTTTGACATCTACAATGAATAGATATTCACTTTAAACAGCAGAGGGCGCTAGTGCTATTAACCTCACCTGGTTGACATGAGGTGCTATGCGCCTGGTTGCCAAGTTCATGGTTTTCTAGTCTATTAGGGCTTAATTCAAATTTGCCTTGCATAGTTTTTACCTACCTAGAAAAAAAAATAATTATTTAGAGTTTTAAAAAAAGCACAAATACATACTTCATTTTATTTTTATTTTATTTTGGGGTGTCAAAACACGGAAAAGAGTTTATAAATTTGGGAGTCTTGCATCATTGCTGAACGTTGTAGGTTACATTCAGCTGTTAAGAGTGGCTGCGCTGTTGTAGCCTAGCGGTTAAAGTACTGGACTAAAAATCAAAAGGTCACTGGTTCAAGTCCTATCACCAGGTCACCACTTTAGCATCCTTGAACAAGTTCCTTAAGTCTTGACACAGTACTGTAGAATTGGATAAAAGTGTGAGAAAATGCTGGGCTTTATTGTGTATTTATTGGGTGCTAATGATATACCACCAATTTTCTTGTGATAGTTTGGGAAAGGCCTTGTCCAGTTCAATGAATTTCACAAAGCATTGTCTACGCACAAAGCACTCCATAAATACATGGTTGATGAGGTTGGTATGAAGAAACCCAAGAGGTTGGATAGAGCCCACTGTATTAAACCCCTTTAGGATGAACTAAAACACTGATTGTGAGCAGTGCCTCTGACCTCACATTGACTAATTGGACAAAATCCTCACGCATACACTGGAAACCTTATGGAAAGCATTTTCAGTACAATAGAAGCTGTCATAGCAACAAAGATAGGCAAAGTATAATGCGTATTAATGCCCGTTGTTTTGCAATGGAATGTCCGAAATTTATGGTCTACCAACGTCTCGGCCATATTATGCACACAATATATATAAATGTTCTAGAATCTTTACATTATGATGATTTATTATGTCAGTAAAATACAGGGTGAATAATAATTTTACAGAGTTCCAGTGATCAAAACGTCAAATGACTACGCTGACTGAACATCTCTTAGTAGTGAGACGGCAGCTAAAGGAGCCATGTGGGTGTAGAATCAAAGGCAATGAGGAATATCTATTTCAGATGTGACAGGACTAAAGAAAGTGCTTCTCTTGAACTCACTTTGTGCTCTTTTTTAACAAATGTCAGTTCTGCTCTTTTTACTTTCACTCATTAACCTTGCTTGTTCTTCCACTTCATGGCCTCCTAATACACCCCCGCACATACGCGTGAGTCTCCTGGGACTCCGCGCACAATGGTGAAGTTGGTTAATTATATACCCTTAAGCTCTGTGAATTTTCAGACAAAAGTATTCTCCTCCTTCTTTTATCCCTGCTTCTGCACTCAAAAATCTAATAATTACTTAATTCCATTCTCTAATTTCTGTGAAATTATTTGTGCATGCGTTCAGATTATTAGATCTAATGTAAAATGGTTTGTGGCTAATTATTCATGGGGAATAAAACGCCAGCATCACAATCAGCCAAGAAACTCAATCTAACAAGGAGCAATGCTGTAAAAGGTCAGAGTTTCTTAGAGTTTTCCTCCGGGTACTCCGGTTTCCTCCCACAGTCCAAAACCTTGCCACCAGAAACTTAGTTGCCCTGTAACAGCCTAGACACTAGGATTCACAGACAGTCCTAAGCCCGGATAAATAGAAAAAAAGAAGAAAGATGGTGTACATTGTAGTTCTGGTCCCTAAGGAATGCAGCCAGAAGCATTCACATTTAAATATATATGTGGATTCAGCTTCCAGGGAATTTCTGGGTGTGGGGCAGCAACACATCAGACAGGAAAACAATCCTGTCTAGGCAATCCACCCATCAGAATAAGATGAAAATTTGTGTATTTACCTGTGGCCTGTCAGACAGGGCATCTAACAGGCACAATGGGCAGTTCCTAAGTATGGTCTTTAAACACTGTGCAAGGACACTGGAAAACAGATAGAAGCAGCTCGGCTGGAAGCATGGGCAAAGAGACGGGGTCCGATATGAGCAAGATACCCTCATCAATGACAAACAGGGATCTTCAGTAGTGGAATACAAACTGACCACACTAAATTGGGAGAAAGCATGAAATAGAAAAAGAAATGTTTGTGTTTTGCTCAAACATAACACCTGATGCTCTGCCCAGCACACTTGATTTGTGTCTCATCGGGTCAAGGAATCCTTAAATTCTTTTTAGCAAACCCTCACACCTCGTATCTTACCAGTTTTATGTTCCCATAGAGATCCTACAACTGAAATGCTTAAAATAAGCCATGCTTAATTCTGATATATTTTTACAAGCTAGTTTCAGGGTGACTGGAATGGTGGTGTAAAGAAGTTTATTTGACTGGACAAAAATATCCAGCTTCAAGATTTTCATGCTCTAAAATGAATGAATAAATTCAGAAGTACTGAGGTAAATAAAACGGTCCCATATAAAACATCAAAGCCTTTTTGCAACTTCTGAGGGTGAAACAGTGTCCAGGTCAGACAGGTCGCTCAATTCTGGTCTCCCATCACATTGGGAGCAGAGGAGGTCTTCCTGCCATGCGTCTGCTCTGCAGTTATGGCACATTAAACAGACTCCTGCTGTCCGCTGTCACCCAGCCACCCGGACAAACTCAAGCCGACAGGTATTCCAAACCTGAGACGCTTCATCCGTTCCAACACACACCCTGCTCATCCCAGCACGGCCCGCTGCTTACACATTTCCTCCAGACACCCGTGTCTCCCGGGCTTTATGAATAAAATGAGCA
>JAYDZG010000010.1:3025116-3050911 GCA_034509265.1 Microcambeva bendego | reverse complement strand
GATGATACTGTCGCTATTCAGGCTGCTATTGACGCCGCATACGCCATTACTAGTGGCAGTATTTCTTTACCATATGATACTATTCGTAAAGGATCTACTAAGGTTTTTTTAGGCCCTGGTAATTTTAATGTCACTAGTTTAGAAATTAAAGAGGGCGTGCAACTTGTTGGAAGTGGGCGCTGGTCTACTTTTATTGTTTCGGCATATAATGGCACTATTATTAGAAACCAAACCCCTGTGTTTTACGATGCTTTTGGTATGGGTATTTCTGATTTGTCTGTCATTGGTGATCGCACTAAAGCTAATCAAATTGGCATTGCTTTGTTAAGGGATTGGTTTGGGCAATATAGCAATGTGTCTGTTTTATTTAGGACAACGAAGAAATAAAAAAACTATTAGCCCCGCTATAAATGTTTAACACTTAATCTGCATGATGGTGAATATAATTGGATCTAATACAAAATAAATTACAATGAATAGCTGAAGATAGATTGCGCTAACATCACATCTCATTACTTTAACACTCTACGGGATTTTATCATTAATGAAGACACCAGAACAACCCAAGCACAAATAATAAATAACAAATCTAATTTAATTTCAGCCACTTTAATCATTAAAAAGTTGTATTTTTAGCTAGAGATGGACTTTGCAAGCAAAATCATTTGACCTAAAACGATCTATTGAAGCATAAAACATATTTAAATATCAAACTAATGTAAGAATATTATTTAAACATAAAAAGTTTTTAGACCGCATAGTAATTAAAAGGATTTTTTTCTGCCACTGTGTTTGTATTGAACAATAATAATTTCATCATCGCCGTCGTTTTTAACCCCTTATCCTAATTAGGGTCGGGGAAGGGTGCTGGAGCCTATCCCAGCTCTTCAACAGGTACAAGGTACACGGTAACACCCTGGATGGGGCGCCAGTCCATCGCACTGTCAACCCACCTGAATATGAATCCATCATTGCAGATCATGTACATCCGTACATGCTGATTCTCGTGTGGATGGGATCTTCCAGCGAGACGATGCGGCACGCCAGATGACTAAAAATCTCTCAAATTGGTTAGAAGAGCATGACCAAGACTTTCAAGTGCTACTCTGACCCTCTAAATCCCCAGACGTAAGCCCAATTGAGCATCAATGGGAGCACCTCATGTTGGCTCTATGGATCCTCCGCTAAGCTGTGGGATGTAGTGCAGATAAATGTGACAACCTACCAAGATCTCATCAAATCCCTTGTGGCCCATCTAGCTGCCATCTTTGCTGGACACAATGGTAATTCTGGATATTAGCTGGTGGTCAGTGTGTTATGGATCACTGTACATTTACATTTTCAGCATTTAGCAGACGCCTTTATCCAAAGTGACTTACAGTACAGTTAAAGGCCTTGCTCAATAGCCCAACAGTAGCAATCTAGTGGATTACTAGTGTGTGTGTGTGTGTGTGTGTGTGTGTGTGTGTATTGTCTTTCCTACCTTTTTTCTGTTTAGTAGTGAGATATATGATTACATTTCTAATGGCTCATCATCCAATCCAAGCACAATGAAATATACATGGACTCCCAATGCAATGTTTGACTGTTGATATTCTAATCATGATATATTCTATTTTTTTATTTGGCTGAATATAATAAAGAAAGTTCCAATATTGATTGGTCTGCAAATAGAACATTGTCCATTTTTTGCTCAGGGGCCAAACAGTAGCAGCTAGGCGGGGGTGGCCAGTGACCTTATGCCCGATAATCTATTTAATATTTAATCCCTACCTAAGCAAAAACAGCTAAAATGGATATGTTGCTCTTGTTTTATGAAACCCTATCAATATAGAAGACCCAGCACCAACCTGACCATTATCAGGGTCTAACTATTCAGTACAAATAAACATGTAAACTATTAAATGATGTTAGCAATAACTGGGAGAATGGCTGCCTAGCTATGACCTTATGATCATGTAATCATTTACTTGTAGGCTGTAATTGATTCAGTTGTTGTACTTGTATTGTTTTACACAGCAACATTTGTTCTTTGCGCTGTGTTATCTCAAAAGGAAAATAGCAGATTAAAAATGCTAACCCTGTGGAAGGGATCTTCAAAAGATTTCCACACTTTTATATCTCGGTGGCAAGTGGTAAAGAAGCTTTACGTGGAGAAGATTCTGGGTTTGTCTGGGTCATTTCTATGTAGAGTTCTTCCTGTGTGAGTTTCCTCCAGGAGCTCTGGTTTCCTCCCACAGTCCAAAACCATGCAGACAGATGTGTGTCTACCCTGTGATAGACTGGCACCCCAAACAGGGGGTTTCAGTGTGCCTTGCACACATTAAAAAGCCGGAATAGGCTCCGCCGCCCCCTGACCCTAATCGGATAAGCTGATAAGAACGTGACTGAGAGTTTTTCTAATGATACCACTTTAATTTAGCATCATCAAATCTCGCTTGGTTCTATTATGTCACACACGGCAGTCACAAGGTTCATTGAAAATGTTCAGAAAAGGCTGTAATTATTAAAATATTGATTCATTTATTCAACATTGATTTATGGTCACATATTATTAAGCAGAGAGGTTGTAATTACCATGCTATTATACTGTACCGTAGCCTGCTCTGTTCATCTTTTCTCTTCCAACTGTAATGAAAAAGGATGTCTCCTTAACTGGCTTTTAGGTTTTTGACCTGTAAAATTTTAATAGGGACGACAGACTGGCAGATAAGTCATGGCATGGCTAATTTCGCCGAGTTCGGTTAAGTGGAAGTACACAAATACGGCCAAAACTCTTCTCTCGAGGGATCACCTCTTTTAACTATTGTCTTTGGCCATTAAAAGCGAAGCTACTTGTGGTGAAGCTCACAGCCACTAACACGTTCTCCTCCAGCCTATTCACGGCTCATTTTCAATTTTAAATTCTGCAAAGGAGGAGTGGGGGACACAACAAAGTTCTCAAAAGTATAATTGGGCTGAATAATAATATACAATTATTGTTCTACTTGGATACAAGCACACACTTTCTGTGGATGACATTCAGTAGTCGGTTAATGAAAAGGCGTTGAACAGGAATTGAATCATATTTTCCACTCCATAGAGTCAGAAAATGGTGCTTCAGACACTTGTGAGTGCAGTCAGGAATCCCAATTTGCTTGCTGGAAATTGGAAATGGTGGAACAGAGAGACACAACGCCACTAAAGTGGGTTTTCTTGCAGAGAGCCGGTGGCACTTGGAGTATGGGGGAGTGGACGAGGCAACGGTCTGATTGCGGTCATCGCTGGGCATCCAAATACTCCACTGGACTTTCATGTGTGTCATGTGTAAGCATGTGTGAGCTTCATACTTAGAACTTTTCTGTGCGCACACACACACACACACACACACACACACACACACACACACACACACACACACACACACACACACACATACACATACACACAATAATCAGCCAGGTATCAAACAATTAGGAACCACTAAGCACTTAACCTTTTTGGTGCATTTCAGTCAGGCATCTTTTAAAATGTTTTATAAACAATTTACAACTATTTAAAGCAACTAATTTAACATTAAAAGTAGTTTAAAAAATTGTTTCGAGACAATTAAAACAATTGGATTATAATATTAAAATTACATGATAAATATTTAACTATTTCATATTATTGAACATATTTACTTTTTCTGAGGAATGCAACCTTTTCACTTCGGTGCAAAACAATTCTTCAATTAATTTTATTTGAACCCTTAGCTAAACAGAAATTTAATGTGCAACAAATTGTGTACCGTTAAAATATTGAAATATTTCTATTTCTTGCAATTATGGTTTAAGTCACCAATCAGTCATGGGAATTCATTTCAGTGATTTGTTTCTTTCAAATAATTTTAACATTGTCCTGGGACAATTTTACTGATTTACTGCAAGTCTGGGGCAAGCCAGCCACATGTAAGGTGCTTTAGATAAAGGTGTCTGGTACATTTACATGTTCAGCAATTAGTCTGAGTAATTAGGAGTTAAGGGCATTAATTACTTGTTATAGTTTTTACATTGGATGCCCTGTTTTGGTGCAATCCTCTTATTTTTATTTAATTAATTAATTATTTAGTTTTTTTTTTATTTTTACATACTGGTTTTCAGCACTACATACTGGTTTGCACATCCTGGTGGTTAGGGAGGGACGCCGCCGATAGCCGGCAACAGTATGTTTCCCCATTGCATTAATATGCTACTAATAACCATTGTTAATACACTGTGATTACGGTTTGACTAATATACTGACACACTTGTTTATATATTATTGAAATGGAATGTTGTTAAGAACACATATTTCATTTAAAAAACACTTTGCTAGGAGAATCAATTTAAATAAATGAGAAACTTATTCAAATAAACAGTTTAAGAAAGAATCATGTCATGCTTCTAGTTTCTCTTGAACAGAGGATTTGTTCAGTTCAGCAGCACCTTTGTTTGCACATGGAATTTGCATTTCAAAACGAGCCTAGAACCTGCTCTGCATATTTACATCTGATTAGCAACTTTAAATGAATATGTCAAAATCAGTAAAGAGCTCATCAGTGACTTTGTCACACGTGTACATGCGTGCATTAATATGAACAGTATGTTTAACGACCACTTTATGTTCAATAAGTGCTCACATCAGGAAATATTATATATTAGTTTCATTTTAAAGTTATTATTATTATTATTACTATTATTATTATTATATCTAACTTCACCGGTAACTATTTTCATAAAAAAAATAAAAGCATTTACTTTCTGTTATTCAGATTAATTACTGAACATGTCCAAAATGCTTGCTGGTGCATTTTGAAAGGCTTACCACTTAGACGAGGCTGAGGTATTGGGGTCAAGGCCGAACAAAACGTGCCCAGAATCACGTGTGTGTGAAATAATACTGTGTGTAGAAACACTTAATATTTAATTCTTTTTTTTATCGAGAGCCGAGGAACTGCTCATTGTATAAGTGAGACACAGACACATTTTTCGAATTTCAAATACTTGTGAACTGTTTTCTAATTAAGGAGAATCATTGAAATTTCATGCCCATACCTTGGTGTTTTTTCTTTTTCTGCATTTCTACACAATTGGCAGGCCGTTTCTGAAGCTCGGGCAGAAAAAATGTCCGAGCGCATCATAACAACTGCTGCATCTCACCCACGAGGAGCAGCCAGAAAAAAACAACACAAAAGTTCACAATGTTAAGGTGAGAAGTAAATATGTGAGGAAAGAGAGAGAAAGCGAGACGAGAGAAAGATGGTATATTATTATTAACTTAAATTATGTTTAACAAAATTTTCCATCTATCAAATGGCATTTTCCTTTAAAGATCATTTAATTTTATCAATAGCCAAAAGCCTTTTAAAAATTAGAGATAAAAATGCAGAACACCCCACACACCAAGTCACATCAGTCACACATGTGACAATTTTTCATTGAACGCTTGCAGTTTGTGAGTCATTATATAATATGGTAATTCTAATATTATGTTTCTATTTAATTCAATATTTATTCTTTTTTTAAATATTATTTTAGTGTATGCATATTCTCCCAGTTCATCATGCATCCTTCTCACTATTACCACCCCCAGCGATGATCGAGAAGAACGAAGCTAACCCACTGCCCCTCCGACACGTGGGTGGCAGCCGTATCTCATCCGCACTGTATTTGGATTTGTTTGAGGAACCCGGATCACTCAACCTACCGTGGTCAGGTCACCAGTCCATTACAGAGTAAACACACCCCGACACATTAAATTAGCCAAGGTGCGGGTGTCTTCAATTCACCTGACCTGCTCATTGACGAGTGTGCATGCATGTCAGCTCTGTGTATGGAGAGACACACCATCATCTCTGTGCAGGAATCTTCAATCATCCAGCAGAGGTCGCCACTGCGTCAGTCCTGAGACAGACCCTATCCGGCTTGAATCCAACCCAGCCAGCAGCTAGAGCTGAGACTCCATATGATGTATTCACGTGCTAGTGTATTTCTATCGCTGCACCACCTGAGTGATAAGATCATTCAATTTTGATCCAAGCTTAAACAAGTCCATTTAGCACTCTCTTGGAGCCCTCAAGACGAAATCCCAGAATTCCATTCTTCCTTCTGAGCCATGTCCCATTGAAAAGTTCATCAGACATATTTGTTTTCTGAGAGCTGAATACACAATAGAGAGGGGACAAAGACAAACATGATGCCTGACCACAGACTCACATGTTCCTGTATCCAGCTGTTTAGAAAAAATAGTCTCTGCCATCTTAAGAAAAGATGCTCTGATATTTCTCCACAGAGGGGGCAGCACATCACAACGGCTGGTTATAAAAAAACAGCAATGTTCACAATGTTATACTGAGAAGAATGTGAGGAAAGAAAGTGAAAGAGAAAATCATTACATGATAAAGCGAGAGATGGTTATGTCTTTGAACTGTGAGGAAACCGAATCACCTGGAGGGAACCCACACAGACACGCATGAACATGTAAAGGACAGGGACACTTTACTTTGGAATCAAATCCAGGTCTTCTTGCTGTAAAGACACAAAGCTACCCAACAAACCCCAGACAAAAGTTTTAGACCTACAGAAAGACGCTATTTTGCATCAGCTTCTAAATGAATTGAATGTGTTCATGCACAGACAGGATAATCTGGGTCAGGTGAAGCAGTACAGAGTGTACAGCACAATAAAATATGTTACTCGTATATCACAGCGTCTGAGGTCAGCCATGGTACGGCGTCTCTGGAGCCAATAGGGTAAAGGGCCGTGTTTGAGAGCCAGGATTCAAACTTTTTGTGGTAAACTTTATTTTGTATTATATATTAATTAATAGAATGTGGGATTTATTTTACATTTTCATTTTTTACACAATAAGGGAAATGTGCAGCATTAGTTTGTACTAATTGTAATGAGCAGTTTTGATTGGTTAGTACTGATTCCTGACAAATAAAGTAACAAAGTTATATATAAAAATATGTAATTTTTCTATCCACAATTTTGTAACCCCTTCTCTAAAGGGTTAGAAGGGCCTAGATATAAGAATAAGAGGTTAGACTCAAATAAATGTGCATTCTTTCTTCAAAGTAACTGACACAAATGTGCTTAATTGTTTTACAGCAAGAAAGAACAGTTGACGACACATTAACAGACATCATGCATAAAAAGAGATAGTGAGTCAGACAAAACCGACTATAATCAGGGACAAGAAGAACGAGACAGAAACAGACAAAGAAAGAAGGAAGAAACTAGTGAACTTGTTTAAGCAGCGCCTCTGTGAGCTGTATAAAATATGAACTAACTATGTGATTATTAATTGGGCTCATTTTGATTTCTGTATTCCGGACTGCATATTGTTAGGCGCTCTCCATGGGCTGAGACGGCGTGTGTGCGTGCGCGGGTGTGTCGAGGGGTTCGGCGAGCCGTGTGCCTCAGCCATTTAGAGAGCAGCCCGCCGGTCGCACCGCAGAATACCAATGAGTGGGGTTAAAAAGGCACGGCTCCTCTTGGAGACGGCTCTCCTCTTCCTGCACACCTTCTCCGGGTCTCCACGGACTAATTTTCAAAGCCACCTCTTAATGTGGGTTTGTGTCAATCACCCAAATAGACAGCTTCATCCCCCGATATAAAATAGTGCTACATTAGAGCTATGCAGAGCAGCCACGGAACCAGGCTTGGGCTGTATAGTACGGAGAAGAGAACAGATTTTTTTTTAAAGCACTTTAATGCCCATTGAGTCTGAAATAATGTATCATTCATGTTATGCACACATTCACGTCAAGCTAACAAAGAGGTCTATCAAAATGTGCGCATGAGTCACATTGATAAAAGAACTGAGATACATCAGGCGCTTCATATATGCACTCCTACCTGGTACTGAGGGGGAAAAAGACTTTTGCAAGGCTGTTAGTTGCAATTAAGACAAAAAAGCAACACAATATTAGGAACGTGGTCATAATAATATGCCTGGTGGGTGTATAAACCCATTTCTAAAACTGTTGGACAGGAGGAAAAATTGGTAAATTCTGTTTCACATCTTGATTTACTTTAAACACAGCAAAGACGTAATACATAGCAAAGCAATCATTTATAATGATCGTTCTTCAAAAAAGTCTACATAGAAAAGTGATGGCAGTTGTTTCCAAGTTTCTTACTAAGTCACATACCTATGCGATCGATTGCTACTCTTACCACCCTCACCGCTTCACACTAAAATATAAAAGTGTGGAAACTTTTCGAAGAGCTGTCATAGGATTAGATATTAAAATTAATGGCTGAACCTCATTATAAAAGGAAGAACAGTGGCATATTTACTCTTGTGTTAAATGGCACAAAAAAGTGATGTAGTTAAAAGTAAAAGTGAACGTGTTCCTTTCTCTTGTTTGAACACTTCAGTTGCTGGACAATTAAAACACATTAAAGCAGTCAGTGGCAACATGTTAAGACTGAGTTCAAATCTCAGTTTTGCTAACGGACAGCAACAAACCTCATACCAGCTGCTGCAATAACGCCTACTGCTGGCTGATCAATGAGCCCTGAACAATAAGACGAAGGATTATGAAGATCAGTATTATGACTCCACGTGCAATATGAACCCGCTTCATGCAGGTGAAAAGAAGCAGTTGGTACTGCACACATGCTGAAAGGGAGATTAGTTATGACCCTTCACGTGTCCACACTGAAGGTGAGTAATTGGACATGACAAGATTAGGAGGTAAACTGGGGGTAAATGCATTAAAAAACAATTGTACATAGAAAGATCTACATTACGGTTTTATTCATCTGCTGTAGTTCTTTTTGTGAAGGAGGTCTGTAGTATGTAGAGGCAGCAAAGGGAAAGAAAACCTCACATTTGTAACAAAAATACCAAGTCGCTTAAGAGGAGCAATTTGAAGATTTTTTTCCTTAATTAATAAAATTACAGCAACGTCTGACATTCATGTCATGAACTAAATGTTCAAAGGATCTGAAATAGAAGCCTGAAGAAAAAGAAAAGAAGATTTTGCCCGAAACAAACCCGCTCTCCCTTACTTGTTGTGCTTGAGCACAATACATATTCAGTTGAACTCTAACTGTCAACCAAATTTCTGTCTTTGTTTTGGACATCTCTCTTTTTCCCCTCTGCTGTGATAAAAACCTTTCAAATCCATCAAAACTGTTTATGTCGTGTGAGGGATTTAAAGGGTCTGAGAAACAAACCCACAGAGAGGCAGCCAGCTATGACAGGGCTCGTCTCATCAGCATGCCAGTGCAGAAAAACAGACGGATGGACGGGAAAGTGGCAGCACACACAGACACACGTTTGTATGTGAGGAGAGAATTTTTAAAAAGGAAATCCACAGACCGATCTGTGACTCAACTTTAAATGTTACATTTATAATAGCAAATTAAATAAACACTAATTTTAAAATGTTAATTCTCAAATACAATCATGAAGTCATGCTAGCACAGACGCAGCTCGCGGGATATAACTGAACGTCCTTGTGAGAAGTGCAATCCTGTCTATAAAAAAAACACCAGCACAATAGAATCTGAATCATGAAGCAATTAATGAGTTATCCAATTTATTCAACTTTAAAAATACATTTAATAAATGCTTTATCTTGGTTTGGGTCATGGTGGGTCTGAACAATTAAGCCAAAGGCTGGAAACACAGAACAGGTTGCCAGTCACAAACACACACACTTAAATTTTAGTAGCTCTACTTGCCTGACATAAATTGTAAACTAAATTAACTTATAATTTTAAAGTGGTCTCTTTTTTTCACTTTCTTTTGTTTCCTAAAAATCCTTATTTGGGGAAAATTACCTTAAAACTCAACATCTTGTAAACTCAATACCACTCCGAGAACCAAATAACGTCAAGTACCAAGGTATAACTGTATAATAGGAGAAGACAAATCTTTTAAAGCCAGCAGTGAAGTTACTGAAGTTACTTTAAGGATCATGAGCTTGTACCCACAGAATCTATTGAATGTCCCTCTGAGGTAAATTAGGGACCTAATGGCCTGGATTGTGACTGGATCGCTTCAGAAGTCATGTCAGCACTTCAAATAATTATCGATCACAATACAATACTGCTGAGTGGGTCTGGCCTCCATACTGCTAATCAGCACAACGTCTATCCCTGATCTTCGGATCACCTTTACCTGCTCCAGTTAGCTGTGCAAATAAACATCTCCACACAATCGTGTCCTCCTGTCTGGCTTTCATCACTCGAAGATGACTCAAAAGCACATAATAGCCTCCCCTCCTGCGGAAATGTACACAGCATAAATCACAACTTATCCTCGCAATCTGTGAGTCGAAATCCCATCTCGCTTCACGTCCCGTCTTTTCATAACACACAGAAGGAGAAATAAAACGCCGGCCCCCATACCGAGCTCGTGTTTTTTTTCCTGAGTTACAGTCAGAGATGACATACGACACCAGAAATGATGAAAAAACAGTGGGGTGGCTTCCGCTAGATTGATTCTCCCATCCTTTCATTCATTTCTAGTTAGTCTTTTATTGACTACAAAGGTAGAGGCGAGATGTGGTATGAGTGGCGCCCTGGCCTGGTTAATCCCAGGGGCGTCGCAGGAAGGTGATCACATCTAAAGGATGCTCAGGCCTACAAGGAAATCAGCCACGCAGTGAGGAGACTAAGCTACTTAAACAGGAGACAGACAGGGATGAGCTCATGTCCTTATAGTGAGACTGAAAGAGAAAGTGACACTGTAGAATGACAGAGTAATTACAGGCGAGCTGGCACACAACTGCTCATCAAAATGTCTGTGGTGGGATAATGGGAGGATTTGTTTGACCAGAATCAGGATTTAGAAGATGAATGTATATGAAGTGTTTATTAGTTTATTACTATTTTTTTTACTGAATTAATTTATTCCTTGTCTACTTTACCACTGTTTTATCCTGTTCAGGGTCGTATGTGTGTGTGTGGGGGGGGGTGATTCAGTGAGCAAAATGTAGGATCTTGAGGGCAAACACTGACACACAGGGCAGATTTGTCTAACCACGTTTTTTTTTACTGACCCATACAGACATGGGGAGAACATGCAAACTTCACGCAGAATGGGCCTGAACTGCTCCACCTGGGAATCAAACCTAAGACCTTTTTTCCACCCTGGATTTATAATGTTTTAAGTTAAATATTCTGGTTCAAACCCTCACTCACTTTCTTAACTGCTTATGACTTATCACACACACACACATGCGCAAAGTCATAAATGCCGGAGCACATTGAAAGCAATCTTAATCCTAATGTAACCACAAAACAAATGACCCACAGCCATGTATCATATGTGTGTGTGGTATGTAAATGAAGGTGTTATATGGAGATACATCAGGTTTGTGTCATGATAACATTGGTTACTTTAACATCACCGCAAATTCTTACCAAAGATTAATGAAATTATGTAATATATTAAGTCTGACATTCACATCAACTATATAACAAGGTCTTTAAGACAACCCAAACAAATGTACCCCCATGATGACCACAATAAAACACGGCGTAAAACAATTGTGCATCAATAAACAGAGTTCAACAGGTAAACATTATATTTATGTATTTCCTTGCAAATGAA
This sequence comes from Microcambeva bendego, assembly GCA_034509265.1. Classification (NCBI taxonomy): domain Eukaryota; kingdom Metazoa; phylum Chordata; class Actinopteri; order Siluriformes; family Trichomycteridae; genus Microcambeva; species Microcambeva bendego. The sequence goes on along the minus strand of JAYDZG010000010.1, from coordinate 3,039,334 downwards.
GAAACATCAACACTAACGGCAATAAATCCGGCTGTCTGCTGCACATCAACGCCTTCAGCCGGAGAATCACAAAGCTTTCGCTGCATTAACCTTCTCACCTTACTATGTTTCCATCATACACGCTTTTGGAGAAACCCTCCTACACAGCACAAGTTCACATCCTTACCACACAGCTCGTTTTCACCCAATGTACAATTAACCAGCATCAGTTACGAGCTAAATGAGCGTTATTAAAGCCGAAGCTCCATATAAAGCCTGTGAGGGGCTCACTAACACCTCGACCATATTATGAAAATGTATTTCGTTCAAAAAGGAATTGAGAAATGTGCCGTAGAAAGTAAAGTGTGGCTGAACTTAAAGGTTAGCAGCTGCTGTCATGTTTAAAAATGATAAGTGGCAGCGAGCGAGCGGCGGCGGGGTAGCGGGTTTCTTCAGGAGGCCACGCTCAGACGGAGGAAAGAGCCACCTGTCCGAACACATTTCCGAGTCGGAGAGAGTGACTTTAAAATTAATGAAGGGCGAACTCTGACTTTTAGTCGACGTAAAAATTTCATTAATGTTATTATTCAGTTGTCTATGTGGTGCTGAATTTCTATTACTTCAGCTCCAGCACTTTGAATTTTCATGGCTCATGTCTCAATCCCTCTCCCCATCCCCTCACCCCCCACTACCACCATCAAAGTCAAAGCATAAAGCACTTTTATTCATACTTAAAGACATTCTTACTTTATAAAACAGCGCAGTGGTTTGGGACAATAATGTAAGTTTAACAAAACTGCAAGCATTTAAGTGTCTGTGTTAGGGTGGCGTGGTGGGTCGGTGGGAAGCATTGTCAGCTCACAGGTGGGATCCCCAGACGAGGCAGTCTGGGTCCATCCTGTATAGAGTTTGCATGTTCTCCCCATGTCTGTGTGGATTTCCTCTGGGAGCTCCGGTTTCCTCCCACAGTCCAATAACATGCAGGAAGTTAAATTGAGGCACTGAAATGTCCGGTAAAATGCGTTGGAAAATAGCCCGTTTTGTACACAATTAAGGTGATGCAAAGCCCAGTAGTGCATAAGTGTGCTTCAATATTCTATTTCTCCAGCCGTGATGTACATGGTGTATAAATGACGGTATTTTGAGAGGTATTTATTGAAGTCGGACTAAGTAGGACATCACTTAAGGCCTAGGTGTGAAATGCATGGCCCGCTACCTCAAAAATAAAAGCATTCATTATTTAGAAAAGCATAAGAATTTTACTTGATTAAAAAAAAAGAAAAGAAAACTTGGTCTTAATTTGTCTTCAATTTCATTTTGTTTAAAAAAAGAAATAACAATAAATAAAATCAGGATATTTTTGTATTGTGAATCTCATTGCATCATGGGTAAAGTGCATCATTAGATCCCTAGTCATTAATCACTAAAAGATGTAGATATCCTGAAACACTGTACTGTGACTTCTATAGCTGCTATGTAGATGCACTCACCAACATCTATACACACGCTGAACCTCAGATGTCAGTGGTTCTTCTACTGATCCATGTTGTGCCAAGCAGGGGAGAACACGAACACACACACACACACACACACACACACACACAGTTCTAAATTGAATGGCATTTAGGAAAACTGAAGAGGCCTCATGCTCTTGTGATGCTTTTTGGTCAATAGCTCTGAAACGCTATCCTTGTCTCAAGTAGTGCTCCACACGGACGAGGACTACTTTATCGTGTGAAGCTTCCAGTAACAACTCACTCCAGTGTTTAGCCAAACGGGACCGTATATTTACCCCAAAGTGTCTGAAACTTAAAACAAACCCATCAACAGAAATGTCCCTGTTAGGCAATAAAATCAGTCGATCAGACTGAAAGAAACGACAAAACCACAAAACCAAAAAAGCTACAAAACCAAACCCAGGACTTTCTTGCTGTGAGGCGACAGTGCCAACTGAACTGGTGTGGTAATTTTTCTGTGAGCAACAACAGCTCAACCATGAAGCCAGACTACAGCTTACAGTGCAGAAGTGCTAGTATTCATTATTGTTATTATTATCTCATGAAACTCATTTGAATCTTTTCACTTGCTCCCATTTGGTGTAACCATTGGGTGTAGCCACTGTTGGGCCCCTGAGCAAGCCCTTAACCCTCACAAATTGTGTTCAGTCATAAAAATGTAAGTCACTTTGGATAAAAGCATCTGCTAATTGCTAAAAATTTAAATGTTACCACAGCAGATCATGATCCATTATTGATTTGGCATAGTTGCCCTTCCTGACACAAACAAATCTCAGTATTGCCGGTTGGCTGGGCCACTCTACTGACTAGGATGCACAAACATGTGCATTGTGGTGCCAGTCCCAAGCCCGGATAAATAACAGGGTTGCATCAGGAAGGGCATCTGGCATAATTATTCTAAATCAATAATGTGGATCATGATCCACTGTGGTGGATCACAGGATTTACATTTTGCTCTAAATCTGTGTAAGACGCAACATCCTGGATGCTTGAGTACTGGGGTATTTACAGGTTAAATTTTCTGAACCTGAAGAAGCTCAATCCTCCTCCTAACTACGATTCAGCTTTAATCGGAAGATCCCGAATCAGTCCGTGTAAGTCATTCTAGTGCTCATACTGAAGCGCATTCATTTGCTTTTGCACTAATTAGGGAATGTCAAATTCATAAGTAAGAACAAGCTTATTTTAATCCAAATAATCTTGTGTGTAATTGGATTTAATTCTTTGCTGAATTAAACTTGGTATCATGGGTTTTTTTGTTTGAGGATACGGTTAAGTATGCAAAGTAAATCTTTTTTCCCCTCTAAATCATGCCATTGTATTTAATAAGTGACTGTGTTCTGTGTTCTTCTGTGTTTTTCAGGTAGTCTCTTAGAATAAAATATTTGATCTTAACTAAGAATCACGACTAATCCAAAATAAAAGGATTACATTTATTAGGTCTAATCCTGCAAACAAAAGAGTCCAGGAGAGATGTTTTAATCTCTAATAGGAATTCGACCTAAAATAACATCTGGGTTTACGTAGGGGTTTTTGTTTGTTTGTTTGTTTTTAAACGAGGAATCGAACTCTAACACAGTAATTGCAATTAAGAGGCTTAGTCTTACAAATATGTTTGATTGTTTATTAGGATTTTAATGGCATGTTTTACACTTGGTTACTCATTTTTATATGATTATTCCTTTCTCAAGGTTAATAATTTCAGAAATTTATATTTAACACAGTCATGGACAATTTTGTTTCTCCAGTTAACCTGGCTGCATGTTTTTGGACTGTGGGAGGAAACAGGAGAACTCGGAGTAAACCCACGCAGACACGGGGGGAACATGCAAACTCCACACAGAAAGGAACCGGATCGTCCCACCAGGGGATCGAACCCAGGACCTTCTTGCTGTTAGGTAACAGTGCTACCCACTTAGCCACCGTGCCGCCCAGCCTTATAAGAATTTTTTATTTGTAAAGCGCTTTTTACAATAGGCAGTGTCTAGGACTGACAGACCAAAAACCCCTGTTGTGTAGGTGACAGTGGCAAAGATAAACTAAAATGATAAGAATGAGAATAAGCCATCCTCTGAGACGATTTAATATTGAAAAGAAAAGAAAGACTTAAATTATGTACCAAAAGGATGTATACTTTTACTCCAATGAATAATGCTAGTTTAGATGCACCCACTGTTGACAGGCACAGCAAACTTGGTCACAAGACTCTTATACACGATGACACTCATTCAGCAGGTCAGGTAGTCAGGAAAATTGGGTGTCGTTGAACACAAAATAATAACTAAAAACATTCACAGTTTAGTTCTAAAGTAGTAGGGCCTCACAGAATAAGGGTCTCCTACGAGAGAAGGGGCGTTCTGAAGCAGGGGCGTAACTACCAGGGAGGGTGGCCCTGCACAACATGAACCATCCACTGCACTGCTCCCCTTTTGATGGACTCCCCAGGTCATTAGTATTATATTACACTATGATAATTAAGTATTAAAATAAAAGACAATGATTAATTCGGACTTTTGTCCATTGTAGATGATTTTGCTGAGCACAAGGCATGCAACATGAACTTTAATCCATTCTGATCAGCATACAGCGCCTATTCAAAGCAGTATGCTTTGGGTCATTGTCCTGTTGGAAGGTCAACCTCCATCCCAGTCTCAAATCACAGACTGACCGATACAGGTTTTGCTCAAGAATTTATTTTAGTCAAAAGACTATGACTAAAACTAAATCAAAATTTGCTGTCAAAATTAACAACACATTGTAGCATAAGTCAAAAGCCCGGATAAATAGGAAGTGTTATGTCAGGAAATCAAGCAAGACTGGAGACGAGTTAAAGAAGTAAAGGCAGACCAGCTCTGTGTTAATGCTTACAGATTTAGAAATGATGTCTCCTCGGGTGTCTGCAAACTTTGTCATGAAGTGTGAGCACATTTTATACTCACATACATCAGCTTGCACTGTTCTTTCGGTGTCGCATGGCTGGATGAGGAATCGTCCCGGTACTAAATGATTGGTTGAGGGGTCAGAGTTTATCCCTGTGGAGGAAGAGAAGCTGGACGTGGATATTGATGAAGACCATTTTGATCTTGTCTCGCTCGATATTCTGGGATTTTAACAAAGCGTCCAGCTCTCACCACATGTTAAATGTGTGTGTTGTATGACCCCTATCCCACATCGTCATACATCAGTAAGAGTGCAGAATGTACTCGGGTGGGTTTTCACACTGGAATTCATCTAAATCAAACCTGGCTGTATAAAAACTAATGAAGAAGTTTACCTGATGATAAATGTGCTAATACATGTCACATAAATCAGAGAAACACCATTGTTGAGATTAGCTGTTGGTCTATAATACATTAGAAAGCTATTTTAAAATGACAATGTTTCTCAAGTGTAAATGCATGTTTAAATTTATAGGTGCAGGATGTACATTTACATCTACAGGAGGTTTGAACACTAATGGCCTGTTGTCACAGACAGACGAGTCTGAAACTGACGAAATACACCAACACTAAAAAAACAATCACAAATACAGGATTTTAAATAATGAATGCCCTAATGAACACTTTCTTATTTCAGTTCAGTTCATTTTCTTTAACCCCTTATCCTAATTAGGGTTGGGGAGGGGTATTGGAGCCGGTCCCAGCTCCTCAACAGGTGCAAGGCACATGGTAACACACTGGATGGGGCGCCAGTCCATCGCAGGTACCTACAGGACAATTCAGTGTCTCCTCGTGAAACCCACGTGGACATGGGGAGAACATGCAAACTCCACACAGAAAGGACCTAGATCGCCCCATCCGGGGATCAAACCCATGACCTTCATGCTGTAAGGCAACAGGGCTACCCACTAAGCCACTGTGCAGACACTTTTTTATTTTACAATAAGGGACATGTGCAGCATCATTTGACATAGTTTGTCCCTTTAAAAACTTACCTGCACATTTTAAACTAAAATTAAAACAATAATCAAGTGCAGTTCATAAAGTGCACTGGAGAAAACTCATTTTCAACACAAGGCTGCTTTAGGGTCATAAATAATCACATATTTTCATCCTTTTGATAAAAATATGCAATATGCAGTCAGGTTAATTGGAGACATTAATTCATCCTACAGGTACCTAGTCACTAAAATGAATTGTGTGTTTGATTTATTTTATTGGGATATTAACGTCATGTTTTACACTTAAATTTATTACACAAGTTTTATTAGTACAAGTTTTTTTTCAAACACAGTCATGGGAAATTTTATTTATCCAGGTGACCACACTTTCATGCTTTTGGACTATGGGAGGAAACCAGGGGGACTCAAACCCAGAACCTTTATGCTTTGAAGCGACAGTGATAACCGCCTGACTAGGATGCATAAACCAGTACATTGTAGTGCCGGTCCCAAGCACATAAGTAAGTAGGGTTGTGTCAGGAAGGGTATCCGGAGTAAAAATGATGCCAAATGTGCACAAATGTGGATCACGATCTGCTGTAATAAAATAAAGGAGAAAAAAAGTGAACTGACAATTGCTTGCCATCATGAGCATTTGTACTTGAAACAAAAGGAGATAAAAAAAATTTCCATAACATTAAAGTGCACTTCACTGGTAAAGAACAACCTGGTATTAGCGCTTGAGCGTTTAGAACACGCCGCAGCTTTATGGTCTTAAATCATCACGTATTTTCATCCTTTTCAAATTCACTTTATGCTCCAATTGGACAAATCACATCAGGCGCTGAATAAAATGTAGAATCACATGTATAAACCTAAGAACCTTCCTTTCAATAATGAATTACAGAAATTGCTCAGGTAATGAAAGTGACAGCGGGTCTTTCACACCTTGCTGAAAGCCACATCAATCCTTATTGACAGAAAAATGCTGCACGGCTCCATAAAGCAACTCTGTTGCGTTAGCTGTCATGTCTAAGGGCAGTAATTACAAAGCTCATTTCAGAGGCAGCGCACAGTCTGGCCATTAGCCCGGCGAGATGAATGCTACCATGTCTGTAGCTGAACACAGCGCGGTAGTCAAGCCAAACATGCTTTGTGCTCACGTATACAGCAACGGGTGTGGGGGGGGGACTTACTCACCCTGCTGTCTAAAAGCTGCAGGCTGCAGGGGTCACGGCCATTCCGCCTATGTCCACATCACAGAAGAAGCCCACAGATCTATCTCTCTCTCTCTTTTCCTCTCTTTCTCATCGTTCTCCTTCTCTCCCTGTAGTTTTCTCGTTTCTTCCCTTTCTCTCTCGCTCGCCAGAGGAACTTGTAAACACAGTAGGCAGGACCTCTCTTAGATCTATCAATAGGCTTATATGTACCAAGGTCAGACACAAATCTTTTGAATGCGGTCACGATCAGAATAATATCCAGAGGGAAAAAACAGAGAATGTTTACAGATTTGCAGCAGGCGGCGTGGAGTTTGCCCACAGCAGATCAGATATTTAATGGAAAAGCGGCATTAGCGTAGCAACGCCTGCTCCGAGACTTTTGTGCTCCGGCGATGAGGTGAATCTGGACAGGTGAACTGATCTCAGATTCAATTAACTTGTCCTGTAAGAAGAAGCAAAGACTTACTTAGGGCTGATTTAAATGACACCCCGAAGCGCGACGCAACGGACAACTGCTTGCTAATAGCGAGGCGGACGTTTCCCGGCATAACAGCTGAAAGGAAGAGTAAAGCCTCGACCAAACGGGCTGCTAGAGCAGACGTTGGGGACGGGTCCATATTGTGTTATAGCTGATAGATCTAACAAGTCAGAGACCTGCACCATAAATCAACCCAGTGAAGGACGTTCTGCTGCCAACCAGGGAGAACAGAGAGAAACAGACAGTGAAGAGAAAAGACGAACCTGAACAATGATTAATAAATGAAATTTTAAACAGCCCTAATAATAACTCATCATTCAGCTCGGTCCTAACAAAGCCTGGACTGTTTTTTATTATTATAATTGTAATTATTGAAGCATTCAAATTAGTTTATTATATTATTATGTATTATACATTTTTTATATAATACACATTTTAAATACTTTTTCATACATCTTTATGGTTTAACTTGTTGCATGTTGACATCTGCACCAAAAGAAATTCCTTGTACTTATGATATGTGGTAAAAGATTCTGATTAAGAATTACCCAGCATTTAAAGATAATGTGATAAAAGATAGTATTTAAAAAATGATGAATCAGAAATAATCAAACCCATGAGCATCTTAGTGGGTGATACCCATCAAGCCACCTATTATGATTATAATTATTAATAATATTAAGGTAGCAGGAGAATTGTTGGTTATTACTATTAGTGGAGGCAGTGGTATTATTGTTTCATTATTATTATTAGTAGTAGTATTATTATTGCTGTTATCATGAAATATAGAAATACATATCTGCTGATATTTAATTCCAAGGATTTTAATAATCTTTTTTACCTTTTGTTTACAAACTTTCTTTACCAAAGTGTGATTTATTGTCATAGCAACAAAAGACATTGAATTGAATAGAATGAAATAAAAAAATAAGATAAAAGAAAATGGGAAAGGAGGAAAGATAGACAAGGAGAGAGCTCATGTGCAAAAATGGAATTGCAGGTGTGAAAATGTAAAAACATTTCTCTGATAGAGCACATTCATGTATCTACTGTGACAAAAATGGCATGGAAGGCCTTCATGTCTTCAACCAAAACTACTAAAGAGCCAGTGTATGGTATTTAACTAGGGATATAGCGATGCACCACAAATCAATTCACGCATCGATTCACTTGAGGCATGATTCAAATCGGTATTTATGTTTAATGAACAGCAGAGGGCGCTGTCACAATGCATCCAAGTTGCCAAATTAAGTTCAATTCAAAATTGTTCAGAATTAAAAAGGCATTCATTATGTAGATGATTAAAATATTATCATAAAACAGTATTTTTAAGAGAAATAAATAAATACAATCTGAAAAAAATAAAAAAAATAAAATAATAATAATAATAATAATAATAATATGGATACTGCAAACATCCATCTTAATTATTACTGGGGAAGTTCTGATTCTGCACTCACATTCCGGGCAGATACAGGAAGAACATGTAAACTTCACACAGAAAGGACCCTGAACCACCACGCATGGGGATCGAACCCAGGACCTTCTTTAGACAGTGCTAACAGCCCTGAATATTTTTTTTAAATCCCAAAAAGCTGAACTATTTAAGTTTGTCAACAAGTTTGCCCAGTATTCTACTACTATACGTACTAAGTTGATTACGTTCATTTCATTATTAGCATTTTATCAGGTTTACCGTGTGGTTTCTTCAGTGATGTCTGAGATTGGAGAAAGAAGAACCGTGGGGGGTTTGATGAGGATAGTGAAGCTTTTTATTTGTGCGAAGCTGCACGATGTCGTGTCACATCCTGTCTGGAACCTTTCACGTTTTGGTCTGCTACACACTTCACGATCCTTCCTCATCCATCGAGTGGCGCCGAATACAATAGTGTTGTCCCACTAGTTGTCATGTTTTTGGGAGACGGAAGTAAAAATGCAGAATGTGAGAAAGAAGCAAATAAAGTTTGGTTCTCTGGAAGATCTGGAAAACAAAGAAAAAAATCATGTGGAGGAAAAAAAACCTACATGATAAATACATGATATTTATTTCCTAAAAACATCTTGGATCTTGGTCCAGACAAGCCTCATATTCGTCTCATCTTTTTCAAACTGCTACCTGACATGAATATGTGTATTTCATTTAGTCCAAGGAGCCACATTGCATCCTGCTTCATGTTTTATCAAACAGTTCATCTTATCAAAGGCACTTTGACCTGAGTTGAGCCAGTTTGTTGTAGATTTTTTCAATCAGGTGAACTTTAAGTGGCACTACAAGCCAAAGTATAAGCACTGCCACACCTGAAATGATGAGTGAGTAAATGTGTCGTGTGTAATTTTATGTTTAGGGTTGTTGGTAACAATTGTACCATTTCCGGTACACGTAGGAAGAATTTAGTTAAAATGCCAGCATCCCCTTGGTTTGAATGATATGATGCTAACTGTGTTGGCTTAATAAGCACAAACCTATGTAATCGCTTTGATCACTTTTTGAAATAAGCACAAATACAGTATTTTATTTATTCTTAAGAGAAAAAAAATGTAAATGTAAAGTAAATGTTTTTTTTTTTTAACTTTAATTTTGTTTAATAATGGGAAGAGTATATTGTTACATCCCTAGTAAAGAAGTGTAAGAAACCCATCACTCTTATTCTGACACTGTACCAGCTCAATATTTACAAAGTAAGTAGAAACATTAAGTGTCACAATAAAATCTTCTGTATTTGCTTAATGGGTGGTGCGGTGGTCCATTACGTAAACACAAAACCATGAGAGCTGGGTTCAAATCTCTTCAGGTGGCCAGGCATCTTGATTCATTATTAGCTTTATTTTATCAAATAGCTGAACGAGAGGTCAACATTCTCTCAGTTATTTTTTTCCCGGCTTCTCTCGTTAAGGGTTGCCACAGCAGGTTTTGATCTGCATTAATGATTTGTCATAATTTTTACGCTGAATGCCCTTCCTGACGGAAAACTCCTATTTATCCGTGCTTGGGATTATCTCTACAATGCACTGGTTCATGCATCCTGGGTATCATTTAGGACAATTCAGTGTCTCCAATTTGGGAGAAATGCTCACAGGCACCGAGCAAACATGCAAAGTCCATACAGAAAGGACATGGACAACACCATCAGGGGATCAAAACCAGGACCTTTTTTGCTGAGATACAGAACTACCAACTGAGATGTGCCGCTCCAAAAGGTTAAAGAGAATTCATTCTTGCTTAAGAGTGTTTTTAAATGACCTACTGACATTGATTTGTAACATTTGAACCCTAATACAGAAATGTAATACTTTCCGATCTTATTGATGGTATTTGCGTGCACTCTCTGTGTGGATCGAGTTCATGGCAGTGAAGGGATCGACTCAGTTTGATCTTCTGTCTGGATCAGGCCTGCCCTCTAGTGCTCGATCCAACTAAAACAAATGATTAATAACGATAGATAATGTCTGAAAACTGAGTTCTGAGTGGGTAAAACTGAGAAATCAAAAATGGGGCCCAAAAAAAAAATAAAAAAATTTAGAATTATATAACAGCACAATTAATAGTTCATGTTTGAACCTAATCTCATAATAACAACATAAAAAATGGAAATAGAATTAAATTAAATACACTCACTGACCACTTTATTAGGAACAATTATCTAGTAAAACATTTATTATTTTAGGTTCCACCCCACTGATGAACTTTTTACAGATTATTGATCCCTACCAGTTTGTGATTCGGGTGGAGGGGCCATTCTCAGCATAGCAGTTGAACTTACCGGGTACTGAAATGGTAGTGGTTGTTCTGGCATGAGTGCATCAGGTGCAGTAGTGATGTTGGCATCAAAACTGGATGTCAATACTGAGAGGAGAATAAAGTTCCAGAGCTCTGTCCATTCTGAACTGTACATTTCAAATAGGTATGCCTACTAAAATGCTTACTGAAGGTTTATAGTTTGCTCATGAACTGTAGCAGCTCGTGATCCACATTCCTATTTATCCTAGCAGACACGGAGAGAACATGCAAACTCTGCACGCCCCATCTGGAGATCGAACCCAGGACCCAGGCAACAGTTTAAAGATTGATTTGCATATACTGTGTATGTTTTATAATGTCTTAAACATAGACTGATTCGCACATATCTATGAAGACTTATGCTAGGAGAAAATTATTACAGTTAGAGCCTTTCTATTTAATTCAATTATAACTTTATAAACTAAAGTTTTAAACCTGTAAAAATGCAAGACTAATAAAAATAACTAATGCAGTTGTCACAGAAAATAGGAAAGTCTGCATGTTTCCATATGAAGCCGTTTTAATAGAAACCTTTAAACCTCGTTTAACTACAGATTTATTTAGCCTTAAGACTGTAGCAATGCATTAATATATTTCTTTTTTCTCATGGAAATAGAAGACTCAGCCAGAGAGAGAGAGAGAGAAATAGAGATGGCGAGAATGCCCAGTGAGAGGTCAGCCCGGTATTGAATTTTTCGAATATTTCTCTAAATACCTCCTGGCGCTGTAAATATTTTTGACTACAGCCTGGTACTTTAGGGATGGCCAACTCTCCCAGCACAGCGCTGCTGTTCCGCTAGCCTGTCCAGGAAAAAAAATGAGAACGAGGAGGGGAGCAGAAAAAAAAGAAACAGTGCTTTGGGTTATCCATCGATTGACTATTCAAATCCCAACATATGCTGCTCCACTTCCACTGCTGAGTGCTCGGAGAAATGAACCATTTCCTTCCTCGGTGTCTTCATTCTGCCTCCTCTCGGCTCTACATGCACACGCACACACACACATGCACGCACGCACACACACACACACGACTGGACCTCCATCAGGTACGTGTGGGGTATGAGTGGGCTGCTCACTGTTTGAACTCTTGATGTATCTTAATCGATGGGTGTAATTATTATCTAATTAAAATCCTCCATACTCGTGTCAAATGTAATCACAATACAACAAATAACACATTCATGATAAAGTCTATTCTCTTTAATGTAGCTTCATAGTTAACAGAGGGAATGATTCATCTCTGCAGTGTGTCTTTAAAATAATTAATAAGAATTAAAGATGGGAGATCCTTAAAATACTTGATCTCCGTAGTTACAGTAGGATGTTTACATGCACTATGAGTGAGTAGAATTTAGGACATGTTCGCTTTTTCAACACACTGAATAGCTGGAATGAACTAGAACGTAAATTGAAGCTCTCTCGATCAACATCAGTGACCAGAAGCACAAACAGTGGCAGCTTGAAACTTAAAGCTGTGTTTCAAGGTAATTTTCCTTTAAGGATGGGAAACTTGGTAATGTGTTCCATGGTCCCCTGAAACTGCAGATATTTTAGGAGAAATAAAAAAGGTGTTGTTTCCGCCACATACTGAAAAAACCACTAATAGTAGAAAAACACTGAAGCAGTCCGAGTCCCTTCTGTGTGGTTTGCATGTTCTCCTCATGTCAGTTTGGGTTTCCTCCAGAAGCACCCGTTTCCTCCTACAGTCCAAACGCATGTTAACTGGAGACACTGAATTGTACCTTGTGCCCATTGAAAACGGCCTGAACTATGGCCTTGATTGCATAAGCGGTTACGAAAGTGAGTGAATGAAGTACAATTAAAATTGTTTGTTATGATTTTTAAAAATGGAGCAATTTCCAGATACCTCTGAGCCATCAGTTTCTCTCGACTTTATCCTCACAGAATTCAAGAATTCAAGTTTCAGCAGATACTTGTTTTATTGGGATTTTAACATCATGTTTCACACTTTGGTTATGTTCATGACAGATTACACTTCGTTACACAAGGTTCATCAACTCACAAGTTCACATCAAGCACAGTAAAGTACAATTTCATATATTCAATTTACCTCACTTGCATGTTTTTTGGACTATGGGAGAAAACCGGAGAACCCAGAGTAAACCCTCTCAGACATGAGGAAAACTTTCACCTTCTTGCTCTGATGCGACAGTGTGACCCACTAAGCCACCATGCCGTCCACTTAAAGTACAAAAAGGAAACGTTTACTGTGAAGCTCTTCTGTGAGTCACTCTGGACAAGAGGGTTTGCTAAACACGTAAAATATGAATGCTTGTTTGACTGAATGGGCACAGATTCCCACAGACAGTAGCTGTTATAGTGGAAAGGTCACATATCATTTGTTTTGGAAATTGGAGCCTTTAAAATGTCCAGAATTATTTTTATTGTGGGTTTTGTGTTTGGGTTTCTGGATAAGTGTTGCTATGTTAAGATAATATTTTCCCTGTTCACAACACACTTCTTTGTGAACGTTGTACAGCAGCCCTGCTGGTTCTATTTAGAGTATGCGGTGCTGTTTTTATTCCTTACACGATGCGATTTTGCTACCCTGAAACACTGAAACCGCCAGATTTCTAACACAAAAACATTTCTTTAACATTCTTTGTTCTATTTCTACTGCTGTGTAAAGCTTCGAGTGGTTTACAACCTGTGGGTTACCATAGGAAAGTCCGTTAACCCAAATATCTACTTTATTTAGAACAACCTGCTATTTTAATCCACTTCTGTGTCTTTAGATTGCTGAATAGTATGTGAACACCTGATCATAAATGTGTTGAACATTACATGTGTTACATTACAGCCTGTGTTTAAATGTTTTTTTCTAAATCTGAATTGAAAGTGATGCAGCTACATAAAATAGTCATGGTGAAGTGAAAAAAAGAAAAAAAGCCTTTACTTACAGAAACAATAGAAAGGCTTGATTGATTTGAGTTTGCCAAAAGACATTTGGGAGAGTCCCCACATGTATAGAGGAAGGTGTTCTGATCAGATGAGAACAAAATTGAACATTTCGCCCCACCCCAAGGAAAATGCTTTGTCTGGTGCAAAACCAACACATCTCATCACCCCCAAAACAACATTCCCACAACACATCTTAAGTGGGGTGAATAAGAAAGGCAACGTTACAAGGTGCTCAGAGTGATTTACTGTCCTAACTTTTCCTGAAATGTATTGCTTGAAATATCTCAGGTTCATTCTGTCTGCAACTAAGACAAAGGAAATGTAAAAAACATTTTTTTTATTATTTGCATTTTCCATGGCATCTAAACTTATCCAATCAGATTTGGAATTAAGCAATTTAAATTGCTTATTTTGCTGGATTTGTGTTTTTAAAAGTTTTTATCC
>JAYDZG010000010.1:2986218-2997187 GCA_034509265.1 Microcambeva bendego | reverse complement strand
TTTCATTATTTTGTGCACTGAGTGGAAACAATGACAAGACTGACACACACTCCTTTGTATTGACTTGAGGGGCATACGAGGACAGGCATAATGACCCATACAAGTTTGAGCACAACTTTTTTTTTTCTTTCATAAAAATAGATAGAGTGCTGAAAGATTTTATAATTCCAAAGTGCCAAAGTGCCAAAGTCATACTGTATGACATACAAGTAGTATAAAAGGATAAAGGGCCACTGGGTAACAGATTTCAGTTAAACGTTAATAAAAACAGCTGGAAGGCAGCTGGGAGTTATTAAAAACTCAGCAGAAGGTGAAGGTAAATTATGAATGGTGCAATCTCGGTTTGAATTGAAATACTGGAGCTGGTGGCGAGGATCTGTGCGAGAGCTCTGGAAGCACAGCTGAGCTGAGGCTGTAATAACATTGTTATTCTAAGGCATTGCAGTGGAGAAGCTGACAATGCAGCAACAGGATTTAAAGTGTAGGAGGACATTAAGGCTTATAAGTCTGTGGCTTTTGTTGCAGCGCAGAAACTAAAATTACTAAGCCAGTTCAAATCATGTGGATTTACTCTGAAGGTTTATCTGAGCTCTACTTAAAAGGTGTAGTTTTAGCATTCAATGTTTGGAAAACTAGCTCAAGGACTTTGCAGGGTACGATTAAAATCAAGGGCAATCCTTCCACAGTGTCATTAACAGCGATTCCTTCTATTTCAATTGGGGCTGCCCTCTCAATTGCAAGCAGGGTGTAATATGTACATGAGGAGATAGAAGTGTACATGGTGCAATGCCAGAAGCTTTATCTTAACAGCAGTGAAAGGAAGAGGGCAAGTAAAAGTAGAGAATCAGAAAAAAAAGAGAAAAGAAAAAGACTTTCCCAAGCAAAGCAACACAAAGCAAGTCTTTGTCTGTTTGTCTATGTGCTCCACTACTCTGTCTTAGCCAATAACACAGACAAACAAAAGAGCCCGTGAATGAGAAAATGATAATGAGCTGTGTTCAGAATCATGCTGTCAAACAGAAAAACTACTATTTTTGGCAAAAACATTTAGAAAACGTTGTTAAAACGTTGCAGCGCTGCTCTGTTTGCTCCGTAACGACGAGCTCCTCTTACGTACTCAACAACAACTCTTTGTTTAAACTAAAAAAGAACTGCTTGGCATGGCACACTGCAGGTATAAGCTTTACCTGGGGTGAGCAGGAAGGATTCAGAGGCTGGCGTGGCCCCAGAATCTGTCACGCAAAATCCTGCCTGACCAGTTCCAACCAGCCTGCCCCACAATGCCACCCTGTTCCAATCTAGCCATCACCTACAGCGGCAGGACTGCAGGAGATTAGGACCTGAATGAGGGTGCTTGGGAATGAACCGTTGCAGGCTTATCAAATCATGCTCCATCTCATATATCAGTCTGAGACTGGCTGAGGAGGTTGGAGGTGATTTTAGTGAGTAACGTCACTGTCCTTTAGAGGTAGATCAGATGGTGTGTGGCATGATTAGAACTTTTGGCTGAAGGTGAAAAGAACTGAACATGTTCAACCTGCTTCCACTTACATATTGTGTAGGTTGTGTAAAATATTGCAATGCATAAATATCAAGCAGTTAGTTAATCAAAATGTTGCCGGTTCAAGTCCCACAACAAAGCTCTAGACCCTGGACAAATGTGTTCTTACATGCTGCAAATGTGAATAACATGTAAAGAACTATGTAAAGTACATAAACTATGTAAAACATGTAAACTTTTATCATTACCTTTGATGTGCCCTTATTAGAGAAGTAGAGCCCAGACCTTCTTAATACAAAGTAGAATTTCTTCCATGATTTCCTGCCTTGCTCTTTTGAGTAAAGAAAGCCGTGGATTTCTGGACACGTGCTGGAATTAAGAAAGGTCTAGGAGCAGATACAAAAAAAACTTTCATTAGGATAGACTACAAGCTGCACTATTGTTCACCATTACTTCTGACAATTAAATATGGAAATAATGGGTTTACAGAAAAAGTTCTAATGCCCTTTATTTAATGGCATGTTTATGGAAGGTGCACAGTAATTCCTGTTATCCACAATGGCACTGTTAGTTAGGTTACAGTACTTGCAATATTTCCTTATTTATTACTACTTTTGTAATGCTTGCAACATCTCTATGCATGTGGAGACTAAAGAGAAACAATAATTTAAAGCCAACCAAATGTAATTTTAATCTATGCATTCATTTAAACTTTTTTTTTGCAAAAGTCAAAATACTGGTCTGATTTGCACATTTCTGGTTAAACCTGCACGTGCATCTTTATAATCTGTTCAGTAATTATATTTTCAGCGATAAGTATTTCCTTATTCTGTTTAAATTCAATGAATTCCATAATACATTACATAGTGAGTACTGATAATCCTCACTATTTATTTTGACTATTGGTAATTACAAACCTCCGGGGTGGCATAGTGGCTCAGTGGGTAGCACTGCAAAGAGTACATGGGTTCTTCCAAACCCATTAGTTTTATGCTTTCTGTAAGCATGAAATTCTAGATGTTCAGTTCATCAGCTCAGTTCATTGTCTTTAACCCCTTATCCTAAAAAGGATTAGGGAGGGGTGCTGGAGCCTATCCCGGCTCCTCAACGGGCGCAAGGCACATGCTAACACCCTGGATAGGGCGCCAGTCCATCACAGGCACCTACAGGACAATTCAGTGTCTCCAATCAACCTGTTAGCATGTCTTTGGGCTGTGGGAGGACCCGGAGGTAACCCACACAGACACGGGGAGAACATGCAAACTCCACACAGAAAGGACCTAGGGGATCAAACCCAGGACCTTCTCGCTGTGAGGTGACAGTGCTACACACTAAGCCACCGTGCCGTGCCGCCCCAAAATTATATGTTTTGATAAGTTAATCTGTAAAACATTGATTACTGTTTAATAAGATCTTGTTCATATCTTTTACATATTATTAGAGAAAAAGAACTGTGAAACTAAAAAAGTAATACCTGGATTAGCTGGGAGTGGTTCATCAGGACATTGGCTTCGTTTGATATAGACACCATATTCTCTGGAAAAAAATCCTGTTCACAGGAAAAAAAACATACTTACAGAGAAGCACTAACCATTAGGATTAGTAGAAAGCAATAACTAACTAAACCCTTGCCTGTTTTTCTTGCATGCCTTAAAAGTTGACTTTCCTGTCACCCCCATAACTCATCATTTCTCTTAACCCTTCTGAAGCAGGATAATCCTTTCTAATCAGACTAATGAAAGCCAGACAGAAGTTAAACTGAACTCTAAACGCTGCACATCTGTCTCTGACCCTGACTGAAGCTTTACAGATCTCAGCTAATAGGGGCTGTAATTGAATTGACTCTCTGATTGCCCAGGCCTTGTGTTTTAGAGGCATCAACTTATGCAACAGATGGACCATTTTCAAGGCAAACTTTTTAACATCTTTTAAATGTACATTATGTTTTACATTATGCTATGTTTAACAATATGTTTCATTACATCTATTCAGATTACGACGAAATTCTCTATTACGCTAATGGACCTCACTAAGGTGTTTATACTTATAAATAATTGGGCAAAGTAAATCAACAATGGTTGACATTAAAGAATAAAGATAAAGAATAAAATACTGCACAACATTCTGAATCAATTACAAATACACTAAACATGAAATGTGTTATCTATGACAGTGAAATATAAAAATATGAGTTGGTGCTTAAATTGATTGCACTGTTTGTAACAGGGGTGTCCAAACGTGTCTTGTTGGGGGCCAAACATGGGCCACAGAATCTTTTGTAATTAAACAAATTATTCGTCTTCTTTCTTTTGGCTGCTCCCTTTTGGTGTCGCCATATCGGATCTTGATCTGTATTATTGATTTGGCATAGTTTTGACCCTGGATGCCCTTCCTGACACAACCCTCCCTATTTATCATGGATTGGGACTGGCACTAAAGTGCACTGGTTCATGCATCCTAGTGCCTAGGAACCTACAGGACAGTGTCCCATTTCCCAGAGGAAACCCAGGATCTTGTTGCTGTGAGGTGACAGTGCTACCCAACAATTCTGATTTTACTTACCACTTTATAATACAGATTAGAAAATTATAATACTTATTTAATTTAAATATTCCCACTTCCGTCTGAACCCTTTTTCTGCATTCACCTACAAGTTCTTGTTTCTTTGGAGCCACGTTTATCCAAAAACCAGAGGTTAATGCAGGTTTAAAATTTGCAGGTTTGATACCGGGGGCAGATTTGTAGCAAGTTATATTTCTGTTATGTGACAATGACTCACATTAACCAGCTTTTTACCTGTTAGAAAGTGGGCCAAGTTTAATTTTATTTCTTAAACACCTTGCAAGCTGTTTCAAAGATGGTGCAGGCCATAGTTTGGAAACCCCTCCTTTAAATCTGATTACCACCATGTTGCAATAATTTTACTAAGCATATACATTATTTTTTAATGCAGTAGTACTTACTTTACCCACAACACATTTAAACTTGAACACACAAACATATCAACATGAACACTTCACTCACCAGAGGTTTTTTGAAGAATTCGTATTTGGCATAATTTTTCCTGAAATACAGGCGGCTCTCAGAGTCCATGCCCCAGTTCGACTGCACCTCCAGGACTGACTCATGATCTTCTATGATTCTCTCTGTGTGGGAAATACAACCAAAAGACGTGAATTTAAAAACCAGTGGGGGAAATTAGAGATGAAATGATGCATCCATGCCGAGAATCTAATATTGTTATTCACTGCTCTTAAGTACTGTGTTTTACAGACACTGTGTTAAAGATTTAAACATCTTAGCATCGATTCCTTCAAGCTTGCAACTGACAAGGATGAATTCTACGATAGTTCATGGAGTCCGAATTTGAATGTACAGGATACACCTTAAATAGTCAACAGCATAGTAACAAATGTTTAAAACAGTAAGTTTATGCACGTATTAATTAGTTTAAACTAGGGATGTAACGATGCACCACAAGACAGTTAAAATTCAGTTCCACAATTCAAACAGGTTATTTATTTAAGATGAATTGATATGTTAAACAGCAGAAGGTCTCTATTCACCTCACCTGGTTAATGGCACTTCACAAAGTGTCAAGGCAAGGGACTTTTCAGATAAATTTCTTCATGCAAGGATACTTTCTTGTACTATTATTTGTATTACTTGGATTATTTGTATTTTGTACTGTTATAAATATTTATTTATATACTTTGGGATTTTT
Source organism: Microcambeva bendego (assembly GCA_034509265.1). NCBI lineage: Eukaryota > Metazoa > Chordata > Actinopteri > Siluriformes > Trichomycteridae > Microcambeva > Microcambeva bendego. The sequence goes on along the minus strand of JAYDZG010000010.1, from coordinate 2,991,962 downwards.
TTTTTTTACAAAATAAGGGAAATGTGCAGCATTATTTGGCATAGTTCGTACCTACCTCAAAAATATAGTTTATTTATCTAAATAATCAAAGCCCTTTCATTATTTAGATAAATAAAAGATAAGCAAAAATAAGAGAAATAATGAAACTTAATTTGTCATAATTTGTCTTCAATTTCATTTTGTTTAATAAATCAGGAATAAAACATCATATTGTGAACCCAGTATTGTGAATGGTTTTGAATCGTGGGTAGAATGTATTGTAACATCTCTATTCTAAATAGTAATAACACATAATGCATATATTTTGTATGGCTGCATGTAATGTAAATTAATAATTTAGTCTGGAATTAAACATCCTTACTGCTGCATTGTCAGTATTACAATAGTGTTGCTCATTCTAACAAATGAGAAGCAAACAATATGGCATACAATGAGCTTTTAGTTTGATAGGTAAATCTTCCCTTTGTTCCAGGATCAGTGTATCACTTTCTCTTTCTGGTGTAACTTTCTCTGCTGTGCTTTATGTGGCTTATATTTTGTATGGAAAGTAAACAAGAGCTCGAGGTCTCGGAAAACGTGAACAGAAAATACTAACTTTGTTCTGATTGTGCCATGCTGGGTTTCCTGCATATCTGTGGTATACACTACTAAACTAGTGGCTCTGTGGGAAACAATACTGAGCCAGCGACTTGGCCACAGCTAGCAAAGTTACCAAAAGCAACATAAAAACAAGCTTTGTTGCTTTTGATGATTTGATTATTTTGCTTTTGTCCTTGATCAAATCAGTTATCAGAATTTTGTTAATTTAACCTAATATTTCCAGCCTCACTGCAATATTATAACTCAATATATGCCCAGCATGTGCTGCATTGTGTAATCAAATGGCAGCTTGAATACTAAGAAGAATGCCTTTATTAGTCATTACAAATGTAAATATGTAAAGTACAATACTATTCTATCCGAGCTTGTTCTAGGTCAAACTGCAGGGTTAGCCATCATACGGCACCCCCGGAGCAGACAGGGTCGAGGGTCTTGCTCAAGGATCCATATTATGAATACCCCAGTTCGAAATTCAGCTCTGCCACTGGTCAACTTGGCACCATCTAGCAACAGCCAGTAATCACAGCCTTTGTGTCTTCTGGGTGGGAAAAATGACTGGATTAAGTAAGTGGGGTCCCACCAGTTTATCTGGGTTTGGGAATGGCTTACAGTATACTGGTTACAGTGCAGCGTGACCTGTGATTTACTGTAATTTGTGATTCAGGCTGGCTGCAGACCACTGGAACTCCTACCAGGACAAAACAGTTACTAAACAGTTACTTATTTTTTACTTATTGCAAATAAAAGAAACCCTGCAGCTGAATGACCCTTGTTTTATAATTTATAAGTTATGCACTGTCCTTTTCATGACTTTAGTACTGTGGGTTTAAGAAATTAATAATTACCTATCTTTTGACTTTTTCATCATTAATGAGTAATCATCGAAAATAAAGAGAGCATGGGAGCCAGGGGAAACCGGGTGAGCCGGATGCATTGCATCACTTCATGATTAAACATTATTCAGTTCCATGATCCCGAACGAATGTTTAATGAATGAATTGAAAGCGGCTATTTAGAGGAAGCCATCTGGAAGAGTGAGAGTGATGATATTCAAGACTAATTAATTCCCATAGCATAACAGCAATCAGGTCTGGCAAAGCTCATCAAAATGCACTGGCATCCAGAGTGTCTCTCTGGGTATGTGTGATCTCCTGCTGTGAGGCAGAGGGCATTTTGATCTGTGGCCAGATAAAGCTTTAATAAAGTCCTAGATTAGTATTTTATAACTTAAGAGTGCAAGTGAGTTTCATACGGCATTCAACATGCATGCTTTTGGTATTTCATGAGACTGAAGATTTTATATATTTATTCATTTCCCCAGTGTCGTGAATGACCTAATTTATTCCTTATCTTTCTTTATAAGACCTAGCAGGTGGCATTTTAAAGCAATTCATTTAGGCTGAAGGTATATTCAGAAATTTCTTTGAAAGCTTTGTTTTTAAACAAAGGCAAGTTATTTCTTAAATGCTTTTTTTTTTAAAAGAATATGCTTAATGACTGGACTACATATACATTTTCAGCATTTAGTTTGTTGCGTAGGGGGCAACAAAACTAACACTCCACTTCTCCAATCCTCACTTCCTCCAGAAAATTGTTGTAATTACAAGTGCTCTGGTGTTCACATATTTATTGATAACTGGCACTAGCAGAAGCTTTGATGGAAACTTTCTGACACAAGACCTACAGTGCACTCTAAAGTTCTCAGTATTCATTCTGCATTATGCCCAGCAGCCCCAAAACATCTGTGAACCTCCACCATATGTGATTGTACAGGGTCTGTGTTCTTCTGTTTGCAGGCCTCATTTCATTTTCTGTAAACAGTACAATGATGTGCTTTACCAAAACAGCTGTTTTCGTATTTTTGTCACATCTGTCCACAGGATGTTCTCCAGAAGGATTGTGAAGTTATGGCAAACTCCAATCTGTTTTTTTAGCAGTCAGGGTCTCTGTGCACATGTTCCCATTTCATTCCGACAACAGATTTCTAGTCTTCAAAGTTCTTTTGTTTGCAGGCTGACTAAGGTTCAAATAATCCTTCACCAGTTATTGAAATAAGGGCCGAATGCCCTCCTATTTATCCTGGCTTGAACTGGCACTGCAATGCACTGGTTTTTGCATCCTTGTCGCTAGTGGCTCCTGGAGGAAACCCAGATAGACACAGGGAGAATATGCAAACTTCACATAGAAAGGACCTTGATCGCCCCATCTGAGGATCAAACCCTTCTTGCTGTGAGGCGACAGTACTATATACGGAGCAACCAATTTTAATTTCTGCTCCATTCCTTTTCAAAACCATTTCACTATTGTGGGCTGTGGATGCTGTTCATTTCCTACATTCCCCGTTTCAGTTACTTTCTCACTCTGGAAACTGAAAAGATAAATTTACAAAACCATATGCAATGCAATCTCGCAGACATATGTGTATTTTTTGGTTCAGATTATTTAAGACAATAGAATATGTGGAACCTCTTTCTAGTGAATCTCATTTTATTATTATCAAGAAACATTCATATTAAGAATGACTTAATAAACCTACAAACTGTGAAATACAAAAAGATGAATTGTCTTAGATACTGTTAAAAAGGCATGTCCTTAGATCAGAAGAGCATGACCAGGCTTTCAGACGTTTAGTTTAAAAAAAAAAACAATCAAGCTAAGGGGTAGTGTAGCCTCCCAGCACAGATAGCAAACTTTACTAAGACCTCTGTACTACATATAATGATAACTATAGTTATGGTTATTTTAGTTCTTCTACAGTTTTGGCTTTCTCAAACCACAATCGATTAATTGCGGGTGAGGCCTTCACTCTCAGACACTATATAAAACCCTTGGTGTCTGCGGCAGACTTGAAGCACATTAACCCTCGAGAGTCTGCTCTTAACTCCAAGCACATTTATGCCTGATAGCCACACGATGCTGACTTCAGAGTAGATTCTCCTTACAGTAAAAGCATTCAGTCCGAGTCACAGCTTCAGTCCCGTCTCATGAGGGTCAGGCACGGTGTTGGGTTTTAACAGTCTGTTACGAAATGATCACTGTCTGACACGGTGTAGATGTTTATCTGAGTGCTGCAGCATGAAATGTATGTAATAACCTATTTCACGGTGCATGAACAGAATCTCCAGCACCATGTTTAGTAAATGTGCGTAGCATTAGTAAATCTGGCAGCTGTAAAAACCCGGCTCTGCATGTTTCCCTGAAATAGAGACCATCTGAACTCAGAGTTTCCTCACTTTACGGGAACCTAGATAATCAGGGATGCAGATTTTTTTTTAATTATTCCCCAAAATACAATCCACAGTTTAATCACGTAGAGTTTTTAATCAACCAAAATGTTATTTTGCCAATAAACATAAACAATTTTGCTAGCCATAAAGATCGGCTCACATTTGTCAAAAGTAGACATGGGTGGAATTTTATTTTTAGTTAACATTTGATTTGATTTGATTTCTTTTTGTCCAGTTTTTCTTTGATAATTCAGCAAGTAATCCTGCATAGTTTATGTTGAGCTGCTGTCATGCTCCCCAAAATTTAAGTTCAGTAAAATGACAGGGTGTCCCACAATGAAATGTCACATTGTCAGGTCTTACTGTTGTGCATATGTTTAGTTAAACAGGGATTCAAAGTAGAAAAAAGTCAGATAATCATTTCAACCAGACCAGACCATAAGATCTGTGGTTTACCAGCAAAACTCAAATCATTTGCAGGATTGTAGAAGCAGATTGAAGACAGACAACAAAGCAGTCAGATTTTTTATAGCGTAGGGGTGTCAAAGTGGTTATGGTTGCACTCAAAAGGCGGTTGGTAACACATACTGCTGCAACTGCAGTCTGCTTTTAATTTTTGGACTGGGTGTTGTTTTTTTCTTCAAAAGCTACATTTATATTGTACTTTATTTTGTACTTGTTTAACCACAGACACAACCATGAGACAAAATAAATATCATGTTTTGGAATACTTGAAGCCCAAACTTTTTTCCTTATTTTCTGTTCTTGGGCATGGGATTATTTCCAGATATTTTTCAGCTCCACTTGTTGGAAAGCATGTATTTTAAGACACACCTTTTAAGCTCTCACGGGCCTTGGCAGGCCAGATTTGGCCCACCGGTCAAAATTATCGAAGAACAAGTTGCATGAAAAAAACAAAACAATGATTCCAGTATGTTCCAATCAGCTAAATGAGAAATTGTTCTGATAACGTCACAGACGGATGTGCTTACCGATTCCCAAGTGAGCGAGGTGCTCAATCAACGTCCAGCTGTGGTCGTCGATGCAGTGGTTCTTCAGAATGAACAGCTGGCAGATATCACGGGCGGTGATGTCACTGGGGACCTCCACAGCTCGACTGCTGTTGTCCTCACTGTACACTTTAATCACCTGCCACACAAGAACCTATTCATTAGCCGACTAAAAGGTTAGCAGACTAAAAAGGGAAATAATCGAGATGCGATTGTGCCGATGGACACGGAAATGTGATCGGAGACGCACAGAACTGAGGAGGCGCTTCAATCTTGGCTTTTCTGAGACTGGAATCAGTACGCTGATGGGGCTGAATTAACAGGACGAACTGAAAACACCCGCCATGCACACTACACACGATCATGAATGTTCCTTTTCACTTAGTTCCTAGCCTTGTACTCTCTGAAATGTACAGCCGGTTGTAGTGAAGTCTGTATTATTAACAAGTTTGGAATGTCTGTCGATAGATTTCTACAATTATGGCTTGCAAAAAGAGACATATTTAAACATCTGCACAAATTCTTTCCCACAAACCGCCAAACAACTAAGGAAACATGAATTCTGGACAAACTTACCCCTGTATTGTGCGGCAGGCAGAGCTGGGAATCAGGGCTAGCTCTGCAGTTTAGGTATGGCTGAGTGCACAGCATTGTAGCAGCTGGTTTTGAGGTGGAACATAGAAACATCGGCTGAGGGAGCAGCTTTCTCCCTCTGCTCTCAGCTTAGCTCACTTTCTCACCCTCCCGAGCCTTCCGCCTCTGTTCCTATACTCGCCTCTTTCTCCCTTTACCAGACCTTCCCCTCTCTCTCTCCCTCGCTCTCACACTCTCTCACACTCTCTCTCTCTCTAGCTGAACTGAAATAAGGTAATTAAGAGAGCAGACTCTGTGTTCTGGTACTTCCTGC
>JAYDZG010000010.1:2972147-2986118 GCA_034509265.1 Microcambeva bendego | reverse complement strand
TCTCACACTCTCTCACACTCTCTCTCTCTCTAGCTGAACTGAAATAAGGTAATTAAGAGAGCAGACTCTGTGTTATGGTACTTCCTGCCACCCCTGCTTCATGTCATCCAAATTCTGCCCAATCAACCGCCATCTCTCACAAGCTGGAGGCTCCTGGACACCCCCCCCCCCCCCCACACACACACACACACACACACAATATAAGGACAAACTCCACCCACCCACACCACTAAAGACAAAAGAATATAGAAGCATATATACGATGGCAGGAGGAGCAGGAAGTTGTGAAGTGAACACCTGGTCTTTCCCATGAATAAGAGTCAGTAACAGTTCCAAACCATTGACTTGTTTCTTAATGGGTCCTTTTATGTAATGGGAGATGGGAAAAAAATGGAAAAAGGTAGGAGGAAACAAAGAAAAGTTGGTTCACAAAAGCAGAAGAAGACAGTTAAATGCTGTATAACAAGTCCTGTAATAAAATGGTTTCTGAAGAAAGTGCTACAGCACCCCGGGTAGCAAAATCTGTTATGAACTGAGGCAGTAATCACAGCTAATAAATAGTATGGGCCTGTACCATGGATTAATGATGCATCATGACTACAGGGAGTCTGTTCTTCTGAACCCCATCTTTACTGCTCTTTGCAAAATGAATAGCAAAAGATAATCATTTATAATCAATATTCTCTTCATTATTCATAGCGCCATGGTGGCTAAGTGAGTAGCACTGTCATCTCACTTTGAGAGGGTTCGATCCCCCGGGTGGAGCAAGTTCTCCTCGTGTCTGGTTGGGGTTTCCCCTGGGTGCTCAGTTTTCATCCCACAGTCCAAAAAGATGAAGCAACGTTTATTAGTGGCACTGAATTGTGCTGTAGGTTCCTAGACACTAGGATGCATAAACCGGTCCCAAGCCCAGATACATAGGGAAGGTAGTGTCAGGAAGGGTCTCCTTCCTTTCTTGATTAAAAAAAATCAATAATGACTATCGAGAATCAAGTGTGGTGACACCTTACGAGAGCAACCAAACTATATATATATATTCACCCTGTTTGAACCAAGAGCAGTCAGTTCACCTTTTGCATGTTTTTGCATGTGTTTGATTCCCAGTAGACACAAGATGACCATGCAAAACAACTCACAGACAGTAATCAGAGGGAAAGATCAAACCCGGATCCATAATTCATAATTCAAAGCTTAGTTGCCTGGTAATAAATGAATAAAACATTTGATAGGGTCTTCTGTGGGCTTCATTGATTTCAGTTTCACTATTATAAACAGATTATCACTGGAAATAATATGACATACAAATGGACAATAATGGTAGAGATAGCCTAGAAATGCACCACTAATAACTTCAGATTTCAGAAGCTATTAAATCATTTTGACATTACATAAAGCATCAACAAGTTTCAGGCTATCTGATTTATGTGGATTACATCTCCAGGATCATTCAGATTTTGGAATGCTGACATGTAATGTAAAGGTTAATTAGTTAAATAATTTGCAAATACAATAATTAGTAGTAAAATAAATTGTAGTATTGGTAAAATAAATGTCTCATATTTTGAATTTGTCTCACTTTGATTAGACTTCTGTTGTGAGTTTTGAAGCTGTAGTTGCATGATGGGAACTTTTTTTGGATGCTGTACATAAGGAACTTGTTTCACAAATTCAGTGTTTCTGTTTTTGCCTTACTGAAAACACACGGACACACATACACACACACACACGGTGGAAACGTCTCACTCCACTTTGATTAAATACTTAAATATACATGCAGCACTGAGCACAGACCAACATGTCCTTATTAGGCATCCCCAAGTGAACTCTTCTCTCAATTTTGAGGGCAACCAAGGAGAGATCGTTACACACCACCTGCCAATAAACACATGAATCTGCTGCAGTCGGTAAATATTTGTCTCAGTGACTATAACTAAAATGTTTTAATTTTGTGCACGTCAAGTCAAAGTTTTATACAAATTAAATTAAATCACTAATTAAACATTACTTTTGCTATGGATTTTACCCATCCGGTGTTTTAAATAAGGCACACTGAGCACCTTGAGACATGTTTATATTTCTCAAGACATTTAAATGAAATAAAAATAATATTGAATACTTTTCATAATTGGGATTGTTTTCCGAGAATAAAACGGTGCTTCTGACTTTTTTAATGAAACATAATACACAGCTCAGGCAAGATTTTTCTTCATTTATAAATGGCTTCTATATGCCATGTTAGTGTTTTTGATTGATTTGATTGATTATAGCTAGTGGCCTGTGTAAATTAGATCAGTTTTTAAAAAAGTATGTGGTCTACGGTCAAAAAAAAAGATAAAGGTTGTAACCTGTTACTAGGTTAAAGACACAATCACGTTTTTACAACAGTTATTTGTTAAAAGCTTATTTTGTCTGTGACAGGAAGCTTAGACTGCTTAGAACCTGGTTAAGATCCAATAGAGCAAAATGCAAATTCTTCCAATTCTGCCACCACTATGCCTGGGTGGAGCCTGGTTTCCACCAGACATGATGATTGGCATTCAGGCCAAAGAGTTCAATAGTTGTTTCAACAGACCAGATAATTTTGTTTCTCATGGTCCAAGAGTCCTTTAGGTTCCTTCTGGCAAACTCCAAGTGGGCTGTCTTTGCCTTTTAGTGACGAGTGGCTTCCTCATACAGGCATGATTGGTGGAGTTTAGAAGAAATGGTTGCCCTTCTGTAAGGTTCTCTTCTCTCTACAGAGCACATCGGAACCTTCAATTCTGCAGAAATGTTTCTGTACCCTTCTCCAGATCGGTTCCTCGATACAATCCGGTCTCAGACGTGTACAGACTATTCCTTGGACTACATGGCTTGTGCTCTGACATGTACTGTCAACAATGAGACCTTATTTAGACAGGTGTTACTTATACTTATACTTATGTACATATGATTTTTAGTAAATTTACAAAAATTCCAAACAATCTTTTTTCACTAATTTATTATGGGGTATTGTGTGAAGAATTTTGGAGGGGGGGGGGGTAATTTAATCCGTTTTGGGGAAAAAGCTATATATACAGTGTACCCCTGCTTTTTTGTTGTTCAATATTTGTGTTCTCCCTCCTTCAAGTGTCCCTAGAAATGTAACCTATGCATTTACCAAAAAAGTGTCATTTCAATAGTAATTGAACTCTGCAGTTTCCTAACTCCCGGCTCCGCTTCAGGATCAGCCACTGATTTGTTAGTCTCCTGGACAGAGTGACAGTGAATGGGCACAAAACACTGCTATAGAGACAGCAAATGTGTTTCTGGTGGCATATTTGGGGTTCAATATCTAGTCAACTGCAATCAAGGCTTTTGCTTCCAATATTAACTGAATGGCAAACTGGTGGAAAGCCATCGTAGAAGAGTGGATCTACATTTGCTTTAGACCGCATGTCCACAAAAGATTGTCAGATGTCCACATACTTTTAGCTATTGTGAGCATACACACGGACACAGAAACATTCAAACCACACAGATATTTATGCACAGATTCATGCGGTATGCTTTAAACTGCTGTGTTCAGCACATTCTTAAACTTGAGAGGACTGAGGAATCCACAAGTCAAGCATTAAATGTGTGTATGTGTGTGTGTGTGTGCGTGTGTGTGTGTGTGCTATATGGTTCTCAGAGTGCAGATAAGCTCAGATCAGAGTATGCTTTGGGAGAATGGAACACTGCGAGACTGTCTCTCTCTGGCTATCACTCACTTAAACAAGGAAATACGATTAGCAGTAACCTGATTACACCCATGACAGCTTTATGCACCGACTGTCAGCGTCACATCGTGCAATGCAATTAAGGACGAGCATTGATGGAATTTCCTTTGTTTCTGCTTCCTAATTAGTTCCTGTGGAAGTATTAGTGTTTTACAAAAGCATTAATATATTTGTGTATGAAGGGAAAGTCTTGCCTGAGGGGAATGTAATGTCTTAACAAAACACAAACACTGTAGCAGCTTGGAAAAAAAACATTTATGTTTAATCCTGTTTCCTTCAGAAATATAAACATGTTTTTAATTATTATTATTATTATTTTTATTATTGTTAGCGCTTGAGTTCGGGGTCCTTTCTGAGTGGAGTTGGCACGTTCTCCCTCAGTCCATGTGGGTTTCTACAATTTTTGTTGCGACTAAAACAATTAAATGTATAATAAATTTGCATGCATGTTTAATTTTCCAGTGCATTCAATTTAGTTAGTTACCTGTACAGCTTTGTAGAACTTTTTTTGATGAGTTATGAATTCTGAATGAACCAGGTCCAATAGGTTTTGAGTGATTTAACACTTTATCATTAGGACTGTAAATCTGGACGGCGGAACTTTGTGTACTGGCCTGTTAACCTTAAAAGCAGAGAATGTTTTGCAGATTGATTAGCCCTACTGCGCTCCACATAGATGGCCAACAGTCTTCAAGGACAGGACGGCACGGACCAGTTCTCTAGTGTCTGGCCTTCAGTTATCGTGACCTCTCGTCCCACAGCTGCATCTTTATCTGAAAATCAGACACAACTGGCCTTGGTGTGACCAGTACTTCCAAAGTTCCCTCCATCTGTCTCCATCCATCAGTCTTATGTTGTCTGACAATTCTGACACTCATAAGCTTCAGAAACGCTAAAGTCCACAAATTCTGAGAGTTGTAGTGAATAATGATGAATTACAGTTTATTATGATTTACAGTTCTATAAGGCATTACCAAAAAACTCATAAGCTTATTGGACATTCCATGAAAACCTTGGGCAATACATTGGAGTTCTGACCTCAACTACATTGAAGATGAAATAAAGCATTGATGAAAAGTAAGGTCTTTTCCTTCATTTTTTTTCCTGCATCATTGATGTGGCACAATTTTACACCAGATGCCTTTCATGCCAAAGCCCTCCCTAATTCATCCGGGCTTGGGACAGGCACTACCATGTAGTGGCTAGGTATCTACAGGGCAATTTCGCATCTCCAACCAACCTGGTGGCAACCAACCTGGTGGCAAGGTTTGATCCACCAAAATGTAGAGTATCAATCAATGTTATGTGTGTTCTAATGAACTTCTAATCAAACTCCCAAATTCACTGATTTCAGCTGGTTACACTGATGTTGCTGAACTTGATTATTGTTAATTAGAAAACATGAAGAACAAAATGGTACAAATCTCCAGTTCTGACTGTCTGAATAAACTGCAATACATTTATTCTCATTCTGTCTAGAACCATTTTTGTCTAAGCAGTTAGTGCTACAAGTCATTTGTAATTTGCAATAGAAAGAGATAGTTAACAAGACAACAGGATAGTTTTCCGGAGAAATCAGTCCCACAGATTAATGTAATGGTTGCAAGTGAATATATAGTAGATGCAGGTAAATTCCAGCAATATTCATATTGAACAACTCATCGTTATGCTACTTTTTATATTGAAAAAAAGTTATGAAAACTTCTATTTCCAGCAGTTGCCTATAAAATCAGGCTCCCAAGCCTGAGAAACTCTGGAGAAAATAAAAAAATCTGCACTTTCAACAGTCCCACCACAAGACCAGCTTTCTAAACAAGCCACAACACAGGAAAACCAAAGCCTAAACAAAGTCTAACATTTGAGAATAGCTTTAAAATGAGCACATGTAAGCAATCAAAAAAGCACAAATGTTAGTCGGGATTTGGTTTGCTACGTTCTTGTCCGCAGTCAGGAAAATAAATGACGGTCGATTGTTCATGCTTAAAAGTAACTGTTTAAGTGTTCCTACCCGCTTCTGCAAGCAAAGTGGTGTGATGGCAGGCAGCGTGACTCTTCTGGCCTGGAAATTCATACTGCTCTCATTAACGTCCTTTCGGCAAAAAAATAAAAACGTCCATTCAACGTCTTAGTCTTGTATTAAATCTCAGTTAGTCGCTAACTTGGAGTTAATCAACTTTTACAAATTTCTGAAGTCATTTCAGAGACAAGTTTGCCTCTCTGGCTCCTCCTGTGGCCTTGAAAACATACATGTTTTTTCCTGTAAGAAAAATGCTCTAATAAAAAACTCCTGATAAAGCACAAGTAGCTAAGCTTGAGCACCGAAGGTCAGGGAAAAGACCTACAGTTACTTTATCTGCTGACAACATGTAAACCTTCCCACTAAAAAGGATGATATGACTTCCATTATTCATTCACCTCCTCAACTCTGTACAGCTAAACAAGGAGGAAAAGAAAAACTGTTTTTGTTTCAAGTGCTTTTGTTCAAATTGCAGTGCTAATGGTATCATTTACATCCATTACTTCAGGCAAATACATTTCTACAGCTTTAAGATTTCCATTAGAAGATCGCATTGATTCGATAGCCTCACAGTAGTGCCAGTGGCTTAACATTAGCACAAATATTAATTTATTCATTATTTATTTATATACTCTACTTAAAATATCTATTCAGTTATAACTCACAACCATGTATTATGAAAACCATGTATTATTTTCATACCACTTTTTGTGCTACTTTGTGTTGGTCACTTAAAATGTCAATGAAATACATTTAATTTTGTTGTTGTAAGGTCACAAAATGTGAAAAAGTTCAAGCAAGGGGTATGAATAGTGGCTTCTCTACCAAAATTCTTTGTTTCACATTCCTGATGGATTGGTGCTATGTCCAGAATTTTCCTGCCAATGTGCCCAGTGATTTAAAGCTGAGTCTTACCAGCTACGAAAAGGTGAATCTTGTAAATGAGAAATAAAAAGAATCCATTTGGTAAAATGGATATCACATTTGTGACGGCCTAAATTTGTCAAAAGACTAAAAAGAGAACAATACAACTTAAGGACAAGCAGAAGATGTGCTGAGGGAAGTTTTTTTCCATTCTGTGTCCTGTGAACCAAGAGAGTGAGAGGAGTCCACAGCATTTCTTTATCAGGAATGGAAGCAGACATACAGACGCTTATACTTATCACAGCTAGTAAGAAATTGAAATGAATAGAGCCCGTTGATAAGCAAGTCTCTGCCATTCCCAAAACACAGGCAGCTTCAGAGACTGTCCTTGAACGGCAGTGAGAAAGACACCAATTGACATAAGGGCAAAATGACTCGGCAGCAGAGAGATGCAGCACTACTGCGCCGCAAAAGGACCAAATAATATTTATACTGTATAAATCAACCTGTTCTGCACCTGGGTCTGTTCTCTGTTTGCCTCCCATGTTTTAAAACACACGTCAAAGGTGGATTGTCTCTTAATGTGAGTATGTTGATAAGTGAGTAAATGCATGCATTATACTGTGCACAGAGTTGTATGTATAAAGTTTTTAATAATTCTTCAATAATGAGAAAAAAAAAACATGTGTGAGCATTTTTTTAAATTTCAAAAACAAAATTTGTCACTTTTAAGTACCGTTTCTTTGCGATTCATTTATCCAGGTTCTAACCATTTTATTCCATCAGCAAACAGTGTGTAGTCTCTGATATGCCGCTGTCATCACATCATCAATTACTCCTCCCACCCTCACCACTTCCAAACAAAATATAAAGGTGCCGAAATCTCTAGTACAACAAGGGGGAAACAATTGTGCCTATTATTTTTACTCAATTTACTCTTAATATTGTAGGTTTAAATTTGTCATACGATGAATAAAGTATCAGGTTCTCTATTTATCCAAGCAATGTTCAATCAATCAACAATCTGTCAAAATATCTAGACTAAAAGAATCGCCCCACCCAGGGATCGAACCCAGAACCTTCTTGCTGTGAGGTGACAGTGCTATCCACTAAGCCACCGTGCTGCTCTACAAGAGAACAGTGAAAACCCAAATGCTTGTACTTTGTAGCAAGTCTTGTAGCTGATGCTCACAATTTTAATAGGACATCCTTCAAAACAAAAGCAAAACGTCTGCATTAGACACTCAATTGACAATTGTTATTTATTATTGTCACTATTGTTACTATTACTGACAGAAATAGACTTTTTTATTTTTTAACTGATCTCTGTCCCTTCCAGATTCTCTCTTTTGGTAACATTGTGTTGTGTAGAAATCCAATCAATTTATTTTCATGGCATGAGGTTTTCCTCCTAAACAATTTACTGTAGCATGCAGTGGCAGGGAGGGTAAGGTCGAGGTATTATGGAGAGCATTTGTTCAATTCTTGCCATAATGATTAACGGTTTCTTGTTATGACTACTAAATCACACCAGGCTTTGTCATTTTTTTGTGTGGGCATGTACAAAGCTTTTAATAGACTGATTATTGTGAGGGCCATGAAATATGATTTACACTATTCTATAGTAACCAGATCTCAGCCCAGGTAAACACCTCAGAAATATTCTGAACTGATATCTGTGTGTTCTGTAAAACCATAATAAGAACAATAACAAAGAGTGGGTGTCTTAAAGAGGTTTTAGAAGAATAGTGTTTTATTCCTACAGTACGACTGAGCTGCACTCTTCTTTCAATTTCATTTCCACTTAATGCTAAACTTGCCCTATTACTTGCATCTTTAGGGAAGCTACAGGTTATTTAAAACATTTTTATATGGTGCCCAGGTGATGCAGTGGATTGTTACAGTACCGAGGTTCTGGAGTCCTTGGACAGAAAGGACCAAGACCGCCCCATGTAGTGATCAAACCCAGGACCTACTTGCAGTGAGGCCACAGTGCTACCCAATTAGCCACCATTCCACCTGACAGTGATTATAATTATAACAAAATAAATGAAAATTGACAGCTGATGTGTGTACATGTCTGCAAAAGCCAGAAAATGTGTAGATTTGCAACTGTAAATGATATTAGTCTCCAAGTTTTTTCTTTCCTAATTATGTATTAAGGAAAATCATGAACATAAATCATTACTTCAGAGATATAGCAGTGAATTATTTCAAACCGGTGAGTCCAGACTCTAAGCAATGGTGATCTGAAAATCCCACTGTTCCACCTGTTCACACTTCCACAGAGATACAGCTAAGACACACAAAAACAAAAAAAGTCTTAGCTGTGTCTCATTACACTTCCAAGAAAGTTTTATTTTAATTTGACTTCAGGGATTTTTTTTTTGCCAAGAGCTACATCATTTCATGGGCATATGGCCAATTAATCTAAAACATAATCAGACAAATTGGACAGCACGTGAAACAGTCTGCAACTTGAACTATAAACGGCCTGTTACTCGGAGGATCATTTCGACCTGTGTGGGTCCACTGGTGTTTATCTTGGCAGATTATGTGATTAATACTGCATGCTCACTAGTTCACTGGATTATAGCAGGTCAGATAACGACCTCTGGTCAAATTCATATACTAAGTCTGACCATCAGACTTCAACAAAGAAAAACTGAAAATGAATGAGTTCTTAGTGGTTGCTTGATAACATCTGTCTTCCTTAGAATTAATTAGAATTAATCATTCTTTTCAGTAACCAACTTGACAGCGAGATAAGTCAATTTCAGATAAAAAAACAGTAAAACTATTGCTGTACTGTAAATCCTATAAGACTAATGAAGATCCTTTAAAATATTTATGATGTACCTCACGTTTCCTTGTACTTGTTGCATGCTGCTGTATTTCTGGATTATTAGCTGTCTCACTGTTAACTTATTTAATCAAAGCAGCTCAAAACACACACTACTGATCCAGAGCTGGGATCTCTGATAAATCATATCGAGTTTCAGCTCTGCCAGCCGACTGGCTGAGTGAACACATGAATAACGGTGGGATATTAAGCAGGACAGAGACTCTCTCATGACTGATGCAACTATGACCTCTGCTGGCCTATTGATGGCGTCTGCACAGAGATGGGGAAAGAGTGCGTTGATCAGGGTGTGTCTCTCCATACACAGTGCTGATCCGCATTGTCGTCGTCTAGTGTGTGTGACCAGACGCAACGGGGTCACACACACGGAATCATGTTATGCCACAATCTGCTTTTCACAAGTATTAAAATTATGAGCAATTTTGTCAGAAACAGAAGTCATAGATTTTATTTACTTTGGCATTAGTGTGCTTGGTTGCCCTGCAATCTGTCTGAGACTTGCCCTTCCTCGAACCATCGTTGGTGGGTACTGATGCCTGATAATTCAACATTGTATGTAATATATGGATATGGTATTTTCTTTGTATGAAAAAGTGAAAGGAAAAAAAATACAAAGCAAAAAACAACACAATACCCTAATGAGAATACAGTCCATTTAGATGTAAATGTGGTTAGACCACACTGACAATGAACTAAACAGAGAAGGAAAATAAACAGAGCATCTGTTGATTTTCCATGACGAACGTGCGGATTTGAAAATCTGTGCATGTTGTAAGGTGCAGAGGTTTATGGGTTCCTCTGGGAGCACTCAGGCCTGAGGTCATAATCCAAAGAGCAGCAGGATTTTATTTCACGTTCTAGTCAAGTAAATCCTTTAGAAACATCTCGCACCCGCCCGGGCGCACTGCTCGGCTTTCCAGGGACTAACAATGTTCTGCTGGGTACACATTCACGTACACACACGCTCTCTCAAAGGCCATCCTGATCATTACCATCTCCATTAGCCAGTAAGCTCTAATTACTATGTAAGCCAATATGGGCCGCGCAGGACACACAGGACACGATACTGCGCTGTGCATAAGTGTAGAGTTAGAACAGACACAGACATAAACACATACAACAAGGCCAGACAGAGTTGAAAGTAATCCTCCTGAGACACATTCAATCACCACCTACGCTCAACACTGGACACTTGATCTATTCTTATAATAGATGTGGACAAATCAGATTGGCCATAGATCACAACTGTCTGATCTTCTGCCAAAAAGGCATGACGGCAATGTGTCCATATGTTTATATTTAGGTTGATATGAAGATCTTCTTCTTTCGTACACAATCAGTTAATAAAACAGTATAATGCATACAGCAAACTCAAATAATGTACAACAACTACAGTAAGAGTATTTAGTACCTTATATACACAGTAGCACTTTAAAGTGATTTTCACAAACATACATATTGAGCCTTAAATGAGGCTTTGTGAAATAGTTTCCACTTTTTCTAATTCCAAGTGTTAAGCTGATGGGGCAAGGGGATTAAAATAAATTACCTACTGAATGGAAAATCAGTGTGAATCCTAAGCTTTGCTGCAACAAGATGCTGCTTCCACCTAGTGGTGATCAGGGACGATGATAAAAGATCGCTACAAGAGCAATTAAATCTTACTTACAAATTCTTTCTGTGCAGCCCAGTAATAAATGACCCACAGATCGCTACTGTATGTACACTGATACATAAAGATCTTACTGTTAACTGTCATTTCAGCAGTCCAAAATCTGACCAAATAGCATTCATGTTCCTTTATCATAAAAAGGTAATCCATGAACAACAATGACCTCCTGATCCAATTTTACATTGGTGAGCTGGGCAGCTAAACATTTTGCAGAAAAGAGGCAAAGAAAGAAATTCTGACTGGCTATTGTAAGGGACAGTGGCGGCCTAGAGGATAGAGCTTTTTAATATCAACTACAAGTTTGAGAGATCGAATCCCAGCTCTGCCATGCAGCCACATTTTGGCCCATAAACGTCTCTGCTCCAGATATGAGGAATAAAAATAGTTGTATGTTTGCTTTTTTCTCTGCCTTTTACACCTGATGCCCTTCCTGAATTGACGCTCCTATTTATCCGGGTTTGGGATTATGCTCCACCAGGGCGCTATACAAGTGTTCTGTACAAGGTGTTCTCTACTCTATCATTATGAAAACGAGGAGGCACGGTGGCTAAGTGTGTAGTACTGTCACCTCACAGCAAGAAGATCCCCAGATGGGGCGGTATGGGTCCTTTCTGTGTGGAGTTTGCATGTTCTCCCCATGTCAGAGTGGGTTTGATCCAAAAGCTCCAGTTTCCTCCCACAGTTCAAAACATGCAAGTGAGGTGAACTGGATAAATAAAGTTGTCCATTGCCCATGCCCAAAACTTCTATTGAAACTCATGTCACAAAGTGTAAAACATGACCATAAAATCCCCATAAACCAAACAAACTATGAAAAACATGCCTTCAGTTTATTTTCATGCATCGATCAGTGATTCACAGTCATGGTTTAAATGGCTAACACTGACAAACAATTCAAGTCACCAGCATCGATTATGTGATGATTGTTGTTCAGCAAAGAATAAAAAGCAGTACATTTATCACCCACCCCTAAATCTGATGGTCCATATGACCCTCGAACACATTCAGAGAGAAAAGGTGAGAAGATTTAATCAGTCCTCAGAGACTCAATTGAAGGGGATTCTCACAGTCAACATAGTCTTGGGAAGACAGAATTCTGCTAGTTCAGCAAATAAAGAAGGACAAAGTGTGGTACACCGAATATGAGAGTGTGTTTAGGCTAATAATACCTTCTCTCTCGCCTTGAAATATCGCAGCATGTTCTTATTCTGTGTCTAGGGAGAAGGATAACCTGCAGCAGTCCTTGAACTATAAAACATGATGTTGTAAAGACCTGGTATATAGAGCTATAATTTTCTCCATAAATACCCTGCCAGTCATGGTCAAAACTAACATAATTATGAGACTGTACATCTACGGCTACTTACTTATAGTCGATGCAGGAGTGAAGGACTGAGATAAGATTCTTCTTCGAGACGAGCATAAACACAAAAACCACAGCGGGAGCACTGAACTAAAAACAAAACCTCCCAACTTCCGCTGTATGTATGATACACTGACCAGGCATAATATGATCACTGACAAGTGAAGTGGTTAACAGTGACCATCTCTTCATCATGACATGTTCGTGGGTGGAATATATTAATCAGCAAGCATTTTATCTTCAAGGTCGATGTCAGTGGTAGGGAAAATGGCCAAGCGTAAGAATTTGAGCTTGTTTGACAAGAATCTAATTGTGATGGCTAGATAAGCCATCTCCAAAACTGAAGCTCTTGTGAGTTGTTCCTGGTTTGAAGTGGTCAGTATCTATTAAAACTGCTCCAAGGAAGGAACAATGGTAAACCAGAGTTGATGCTGGTTCTGCTATTAAGATGTCAGAATACACCGTACAGTGGTTTGTTGTGTATGGGGTAGCAGAAAAGTGACTAACAAAAATTTTAAGACGGTGGTCATAATGTCATGCCTGATTAGTGTAGACTGACAGACATCCATAGATGGATTCGATTAAATTAGATTAGAGAGCCAGACAGCTAGATAGATTAAAGTCCCACTGTGTATGATTTAAGAATTGAAAATGTACACTATATATTAGTTATGTGGCATATGACTACATATCAGTTTGTTTGTGTGTGTGTGGAGATAGGAAGAATAATTTTGCTGCACTAATATGACAGATGACACCCCTTTTGTTAAGTACAGATTTATTGAAGTGTGAAAGCAGATCAAGGCAGGAGTCCAAAGGCGGCGGTGCGGTTTATTCTCGCGATACAAGGACTGCAGCTCTCACATTGAAAGAAACTTTAAGACAGCAGGTCTGCCACACTGCCTTTGTCATGGAAATCCATCATGACAGTGCAAAAGCAGGGACTGGGAGAAGCAATTTCTCATGACTGAAATAGCTCCTTAAAACCACAGCTAAAACAATGGTTTGTCAGCAGCCAGACCGTTTCCAAGCTTTAAAACTCTGCTAACCTGCTAACGGTGGACCAATCACTTCATTTCTAAGTCAGCAATAGTGAATAAAAAAGCAGGATCTTAACATTTCTTTCCTCGGTTTACCATTTTGCTCAGTATACAAAATAATGCGGAAACAATGTTGGACGTCTATTTTAAAAGTTGCCCATTTGCAAGCCTTCTGGAAAAACTTTCCATAAGATGTCTGTCTGTGAGAATGTGTGGCTATTCAATCACTGCATCTGTGAAATCAGGCACTGATTTTGAAGAAGCAGGCTTGTAAACAATAAAGGAGTTTCAGTTCCTCCCGTTCATCCCATTCCTCCCACACTTTTTCAGTGAGGCTGAGGTCAGACCACAACAGATCTTAATGGACCCTGGTCTTCACAAAGAGGCACAATACATCAATCTATTTTATTTATTG
>JAYDZG010000010.1:2957503-2971752 GCA_034509265.1 Microcambeva bendego | reverse complement strand
ATAACTGTATGAAGCTGTCGGCAACAGGTGGGCTAAAATAGATAATAGTAAAAAAAAAAAAGTAGATAATAAGGGATTTTTGTCTTGCCAGTGTTAACTTGCTCTAATAAAGAGCAAAAATAAATACATGAGATAAAAACAAACTTCTAATTTTATATGCAGCATAGTTTAAAGAGAATATTTATAAATGGCAATCATAAATAAGATTTATAACCTTTTGTGTTTTGAAAGATGAAAAAAGTCAGGATTGTTTCTGTTAGATGAGGTTAATTTGGTGTGTGTGTGTGTGTGTGTGTGTGTGTGTGTGTGTGTGTGTGTGTGTGTGTTTACATGTGCATTTTATAAGAAGCATGTGCTGGTTGCAATGAAGAAAAAGTAATCAGTCACATCATTAATTCAAATGTTACCCTAAATATGAATTACATAACATTAAAAAAAATAAAAATAAAGAAATAAAAAAAACTCCAGCTCATTAAAGCTCAGTGTTACTGCTGCACTGTGATTATTCATTTGATTAATCATGTAGAGTACAGTCAGGATCTTTAAATCCCCTTTTCCTATGATTGAGGGGATCACCGTAGATAAATATGATTTAATATTTAGAACCAGTCTTGCTGCTCAATACTTTATTGGTGCTTCCATGTTAATCAAATAATTTCATAATGTCTGGTAATGTTTCTGACAAGGTTGAAGCAGTGTGATGTCACAGCTTATTATAAGTCTTCCTGTGTTTATAATATCTGCAGAACAGTGCCCTCTTGTTGATGATCACGACACCGTGCAGAAACACTGTAATCTACAGAGGTGTCTTATTCTCAAATTCTTTATTAGAAAATAATCAACACCGAGAGCTACCTACCTGCACCTAATAATAAAAGATAATATATTATTTACCAGCATTATTTAGTACTTAATCTTCAATAGGTATTCCAGTCTGAAATCTTTTTATTAGGACTTAGTAATAGTAACTCAACATGACAAGTTACATAAACGTAACAAATGCTGTCGAGATCAGATCTCCAACTGGGCCTCTTTAAGACGTTTAAAACCCCTCCAGTGATGGGTCAGTCTGCTCAAACATGCTTCCCAGTTTAAGCGTTTGGCAGAGGACAGCCTCTCTGTACTGGGCACTATGCTTGCCAGTCGTTAAATTATGCTAACAGTCATAAAATTATGCTAACACAGCCATATTTTAAAGCAAGCGCAGTCTTACTTAGCTTACGGGCCACATTAAATTTACACAACTTAAACTGTTGTAATTCAGCCAGATGTCCTGTAATAGCATCAGATTTTTTAAAGTGTTTAGTAAATTTTTCGAAAGCTTTTTTAGGAATAGCTTTATTTCTCCCCGCATGAGAAAAATAGTTTAATTTGATTGCACAGATTCACTCACAAAATGATTAATAAAGGAACAACAGAATTATTTTAGAATTACATTACTTATTTGTAATTACTTTTTACATGTGGGGCGGCACGGTGGCTCTGTGGGTAGCACTGTCGCCTCACAGCGAGAAGCTCCTGGGTTCGATCCCTGGATGGGGTGATCTAGGTCCTTTCTGTGTGGAGTTTGCATATTCTCCCTGTGTCCGTGTGAGTTTTTGGCTAAAAAAAGTGAGTGTGAGAACTTTTAACATGTATAGTTGCCAGTCTCTGTAATACTGACAAAGCTTATAATATATGCTCATTAATTCCAGTCAACAGTTTATTACATGCATTGACTGAAATAATATTGCTGAGATTTAAGCTAAGAGTATGTTTGTTTGATATACTGTGATAAAGATACATACTCACCGGTAAGCTGGATGTCCCCTAGCCACAAGGATGCACTACCCAGTGCATAGAATAAAACAACACTGCTAATTTTGGTTAAACATACTCATAAATTGAGCTGATAATTTTGAAGGGGTCTTTTTGTTTCCACAGCTATGTATAGGTTTATGTTGGGGTCAGAGGGCTGGGGTTAGAGGGCAGTGGAAACCAGTGTACAATGCTCCTGGAGATGAGAGGGTTAAGACCTAGTCATATTGCCAAATTGTGGCGGTTTGGCCGAAACAAGATTTCAGTTTCACAATTCCAGTTGGCAACCCACAACAAGCCACTGTGTTTCACTAAGGGGGAAATAAAAAAATGTTGTTTGGTCTGCAGCTTTGACGAGGCTTAAAAAGACACAATGACAATGTGCAACGCTTTGGTGATCAACTGAAAAATAATCTTCTACCCTTCTATTTGAAATCTGCAACATCAGACAGTAATCATTTATGGGTTTAATAACCTTCCAGGAAACTGAAAATCCAAATTAGTTCCACCAAATTAGACAAAATTATCCTAACATAGCTATTTTAAGTTCTGCCTGAGCAACGAACCCCGGCCTCACAGAGCAGAAGGTCGTTAAAGTTCTGAAGAGAGCAATGATGCAACACTTCAGCTTCACTATTCAGCGTTGGGCTGGGGGAGGTGGTGATGTCATGGCTGTGTTCAGGACCGCAGCAAGAGCTTATAACCCTCGTCTCTCTGAGGTAAAGACGGACGAACAGCTGTGCTTACTGACATGCGGCTTTTGTTCTGCTCATAGCGGCAGTTCCATGAAAAGCCTGCCGGTCCCATCTGGATTCGTGCTCCCGCAAGGATGTCATTCACTGTGACCAGCAAGGAGCACAAGGTCACAGCGGTACCGTCCTACCTCAGTAAGTGTGATTTTACCCCTCCATCCATCCGAACCACCGAGACAAAAGCAGAGCCGACCGAGTCCTCCCACACGGTCGCACAACAGAGAGACAGAAAGTAGAGAACTGGAATAGTTTTCACTAAAGCAGAGAGGTCAATCTGGGGTCAAGTGTGAATCAATTGAAGTAGCAGGACCTTGTTTGTCCCTGTTTGTTAAGATGACACTTGCTGCGTAAAGAGTTGTGAAATGTATAATTAAGTGCTTAAAAAGTACTTGAGCCAAAAACAAAAAAAGAGAACATGTCACTTCTTCATGTGCATGACCAACAAGAATGAGCCAGTCTATCATTTTGATCAAACAAAACATAGATATTTCTTTTGAAACTTTGTTAAAACATAGAATAATGGTTAGGAGAAACATGGCTTTTATTGAAATCTAAATGGAGTTCGAGCAAAGAAAAAAAGTTAATCCCTTAAGGTATTATTTATTTATATATTTAGATGTTTTACAGTGGGATACCTTTTCTGCCGTGAATATAACCGCTGTAAAATAACTAAATATTTTCATATACATATATTTTATTTCCCTTTTTATTATTATTTTTTTCATTATTTCTTTTTAGTTTATAGTTTTTTATATAGTTTTGTTTCTTTCAGAACATTTTTAAGAAATTGAGGATTATCTGGTTTATCCTTGGTTAAGACTAAGGTATAAATCTATTAAAACACTCAGTCATCCTGAAAGTGGGTTTAAAAAATGTAATTGCATTTACATTTTCAGCATTTAGCAGACGCCTTTATCCAAAGTGACTTACAGTAAAGTTAGAGTATACAGTCCGAGCAATGAGGGTTAAGGGCCTTGCTCAAGCGCCCAACAGCAGCAGCCTGGCAGTGGTGAGGTTTGAACTGGAGACCTTTGGATAACCAGTCCCATAAACTAACCACAAGGCTAAGTCGAATTGCCACATCTGAATTAAGGCAGGCTGGATATGTTTCACCCTTTTGTTGCCACAAGAGCTAGTCAAGCCGACAGCGAGAGCATTGAGAAAAAAAAAAAGAAATAGTTCTATTGTGCTCGTATGTGCTTTTGGTCTGTATAAATACAGTGTAAATGTGTGAGCAGATCTTCACATACATCATAAAAAGCCTTCTTTGGTCAGCAAGTGTCGTGGCCTTTTTGAAAAAATAAAAAATAAAAAAACATCAAAATTAGGTTTGATATAAAAAATAAAAAAACATCAAAATTAGGTTTGATAAGGAATCTTAAATGTAATTAAAACAATGAAATTATCTTCTGCGTATATTAGCTTGTTATATTGGCTGGGGGTCGTTGTACAGCACCCCTGGAGCACTGACGGTTAAAGACCTTGCTCAACGGCCCAATGGTGGCAGCATAGCAAAGCCTGAATATGAACTGACAATACTTTGCTTGACAGCCATCACCTCTACCAGCTACGCTACCACAGTTACTGCCGCATCCACTAATGTAGCATCTAAATCTGTAACTGAATTGCTGCTTGGTTTTTTAGACTGGAAATAACTGCCCTACTAGCTTTTAAAAAAAGCTTTCCAGAGTTCTGGCTCAACTTGCATTTCTGATGTCACCAAGACCCTGTGGGAAAGTTTCTTCCGTCCATTAAATCAAACCTATGGAAGCTATGTAGTGTGCTGTCGGTAAATAAGAACAGTTTTCTCATGTGTGCTGACCAGGGGTGAGAAGAGAGTGATGATGGAGTGCCTCATCATGCCTCAAAGGGTTATTAAAAAGAAAACAATCTTATACTGAGCACACTGAATATGCTGCTAACTTATGCACACAAAGTCTTTATCAAAGTCTTTATAAAAACTCACCCATTACACATGCCGTGGGAATATTGTATAGAAATAATATAATAGGTGGAACTGTGTCTTGTTAATGGACTCTAATTTATTGTCTGATTTAGTTGGGTCACCACAACAGTTCACAATACATATTATTGATTTGGAATAGTCCTCACAAAACCCTCCCTATTTATCCGGGCTTAAGGCCGGCATTACAATTCACTGGTTCATGCATCCTAGTGGTTAAATACCTACAGGACAATTCAGTGTCTCAAATTAACCAGACTGCATGTTTTTGACTGTAGAAAAAAAAACTGAGCGCCTGGAGGAAACTCAGATATGAAAAGAACATGCAAACTCCACACAGAAAAGGACCCAAACCGCCCAAGCTGGGAATTAAACCTTCTTGCCGTGAGGCGACAGTAAAGCCTAATTAAAAACATGTTTACATGTACAATACATGTGTATATAAAACACAATTTACTTTTTTTGTTTGCATTTTGTAAGTTCAACAACTCACAACTATATTTTTGTCAGCATCATTAATACTGTTTGATACTCTCAGAAAACAGCTGCAATCATATTTACACTGCAGCCCATTTATTCAATAAATAAATAACGACAGTAATAATGTGTCTACTAAAACGTTGGGTACAACAACTAGCATGAATTTCAATATGTAAAATAAAATGTGCAGATTGTGTTAAGCAGCTCTGTGTTTGAAAGTGTTGCTTGACGTATGCACAAGTCTGTATAATACAGGGTCGTTCTTGTAAACATATTTCTCCTTCATAATAAGGTAAAACTTTCACTATGGTATAATCTGTGCTAGTGCTGAATCACACAAGTCTTAAATGTAGCAGGAGACTGCAGCACCGATCCACCCCCGATTCAACCCGGAGCTCCTCCACACTGCTGTCTGCTACTCAAATATCAGCCTTAAGCACAAGTCTGAGCTAGCCTTTCTAACACACACACACACACACACACACACACACACAAGTAATTAAACATGCACTACACAGTCAGGGCTGCATAAGCAAAAGTCTGAGGCAGTTTCTCAAATGGTCTCGCTCATCAGGTGGTCACTCCAAATAGAAAACACTGAAAACTTTCGATTTCATCTGTCATCCGTTCATTACTTATTTAACCATTTAATCCTCAGATATTTACACTGTTTAACATGTGCAGACAAGATTACTCTCTTCATGTAGATATGATGTCAGAACAGTCACCACGGCATGTGGAACAGATCTACCATGATCTGTAAAGAGGGGGGTGAGGTGGAGGAGAGAGGGAGGTGACAGCGACTTCGTTTAGGATAATTCAACACTGCTGCTGAGGGTTTTTGTTACATTCACTTCACTTTTAGAGTCTCAGTGGAACCGATCTGCCAGGATAGGCAACTATTTTTATTACTCTGTATGTTTTATTTTATGTTTTTGTGAGATATTTGTGGCTAGGATTTAATAACACATTATAAATTCTATCCAGCTTTAATTTTACTTTATAGTCACATTATTCACAGTTTTTCTTACTAAAAAAAACAAAAAAAATAGAATACTGCTACATTTAGAATACTGTCTTTACCACTTATCCAATCAGGGTCACTATACTGGAGCCCATCCCAGCTTTTCAATGGACACAAGGCACACATAAACCTGTTCATCACATTGCAGACACACACACACACATTTGCCAATATGGCAATTCAGTGTCTCCATTTCACCTGGTTGCATGTTTTTGGACTGTGGGATGAAACCTACACAGACATGGGGAGAACAAACCTCACACAAAAATGACCCAGTCCAACAATACCAATGCCATATGGCTTTGTCATACAGCTAAAAGTAAAGTCTGTATTTCTAGTGCCAAATTCTAATCTATGTGTCAGATAATTAGACACAATTCAAGATGAGAAGATCCTGGAAGACGACATGTGAGATTTAAATCAGCTCATAGGCAGCGGAGAAGACGACCTGGACGCCTGCAACACACTCCCACCTGCACCAGCTCAGTTCATTATTCAATCACCATTTTTTTTACCCAAACCTAACATGTACACAGTTATTTAATAAATGTGAAAGTGTCAAAAGAGTAGCTCAGAGATAAGCGTTTGACGTGTGCTAATACAAAAACGAAATTTAGGCCAGATGAAATGTTAACACGCTGCAAAACTGTTTCCATGGCATTAAAATGTAAACAGTGAGGCTATAAGCTCACACACTGACCATGTTTACTCTCTGCTGATAGACTGCCATGGCTGGTGGTGTGTGTAGGGGGGGTTTGGAGGAGAGAGGGCGGTGACAGCGACTTCGTTTAGGATAATTTGACACTGCTGCTAAGGGTTTTTGTTACATTTACTTTACTTCGCAGTCTCAGTGAAACAACATGAAAGGTTATTCAGAAGCTCTAAGTTGTTCAGTTTGTCACAGACTATGTTTGAGCTTAATATTGATCGTATCATGGAACCGAAGAGCAGAGAAGAGAACAGAATTAAATTATAGTCTCAAAATATATTTGACAAACAGCAGGTCAGGCATTAAAAAACAGCATTGGCAGCAGACCCTAGAATCTTCTCATTAGCTTATGCATCTCATGAGCTTAAATGTTTCCAAATTGTCGCCAGGGAATAAAACAGCACAGGAATCAGGAAGTCTGGAGCCACAAACAACAGAACAATAATAAGATCAGATGAACACACTCATCTTAATGTCCACCTCCAAGTGAATTTTGGAAGGAAACCAAAGCCCTCCTTCAACCCAGAAGGTCTGATACTGATGTAAAATTATAACATAGATGTGTTTGAAATGTTGTACAACAGCCAAATATTATTAAACCATTTAGAAGAAATGGTAACAAAGAAAAGTGTTCACCCTATGGCACACACACTCTTATTTTTAACAATATTCCAGGGGCTGATTAACACCAAGAAAAAAATGAAGCACCTTTAATGGGCCCATACTATTAGTTCATTATGTGATTCATTAACGGAATGCTACAACATCCCAGGACAAAAGACTCATATGAGAGCACATCGGGACTGATCACCACGACTTTCAGGTTGTAGTTCACATCTGGAGCACTCAGGAGATTTTCAGTGGTGATTTTCACACTAAATGACTAATCATGGATAGGGGTCACACACTACACCATCAAACATCAATAAATCTTAGTGAATTTGGCTACGGGAACAGTGTGGAGTGTTTTGTAGTGAGCTGGCGGCTAAAACATATTTAGTATTATGTTTTATATTGTCAAACACAATAAGGTTAGAAATATAGCAAAAATGTGTGTGCTGATGTATTCTGATACAGCCCCTGTGCCACATTTTTAAAACTCTGTATCTCGCTCTACAACAAGCGAAACATCTCTCATCAAGTTCTTTGTTTCGTTTTAGGTTTGGAACACTCTTTGTGCAGTGAATTTGTTCTCTACATTTTAACCCTATCCAGGCAGTGAAACACACGTTTACACACTAGTGAACACTAGGGGGCAGTGAGCACACCTGCCCGGAGCAGTGGGCAGCCCTTGCCACGGCGCCCAGAAAGCGGGTTGGGTGCTCAACGCCACTTCAGTCAAGATCTGTCGGCTCTGGGAATCGAACCAGCAACCTTCTGATTACAAGCCCAGGCCACCATCTAACAGAAATCAGTCAGCGAGTAAGGACTAGTCATTACTCAACTCATTACTACTGTTTCATTGCGGGTAAAAACACTGTTGGGTCACTTTGTTATGACTGCTTCCTACTTCACTACTTTGCAAGTTGCTCACATCCATACATTTGTATTTGGTCTCCATCAGACAGATGTACATGATGTACATGATGTGGATAAGCAGCTCATGGGCATTCAATATGGTTACAGAGGAACATTTAGATCTTGTCAGCTCTCTTACCTGAGTTGCACTGTTTTTGGTCCAGGGTAATAAACACTCAGAAGAAAACAGGTCTGGAAAAGGATTTTGGACCATATTCATCTGCATTTCCTCACCTTCTCTGCATTTTCTAAAAGTAAAAAGAGAATTGAAATAAGATCCAAAGACTCTATCACAGGACATAAAAGACGTTTTGAATCTATCTGACTAGGTCCGATCTGCATGGTGCAGTCAGAAAACCGCTCTCATTAAGAAAACATCAACAGTGGGAGTGAGTGCAGCAGACCAGGAGGCGGAGGTGAGGTCATTCTGATGATGGACCAGCAAAGTGAAACCCCGTCTCCCTGGAGACGCATACTCTTTGGCCAGGAATGACATCATCGTGTCTACCTGAGACGCATCTCATTTCTTATTCAGCCTGCGGAGCGGCGGTCTGTGGCGGTGAGCTCATCCGTTCTAACGGGCAGGGTTATGTGAATCGCGAGAACATTTTAACAAGCGTACATTAATAAAATAAGTGAGAGGCAGAATGAACGGAAGCAATAAAATCAACAGCTGTGGCACATTCACGAGTGCCACATAAACGCTATATTGATGATAGAGAAAAAATAAAGACATTGATTTTTTTTATTTATTTTCTATTCATATTCAGGGTCATTGGGTTCGGAAACACTGGATGTAAAGCAGATTAACTAACTTTCTTCTGGCTCCTCCCGTTAAGAGTTGCCACAGCAGATTGTGATCTACATTATTGGTTTAGGATAGTTTTCATGCCGGCTGTCTTTCCTGACACAACTTTCCAATATATCTGGGCTTGGGACTGACACTACAATGCACTGGTTTTATGCATCCTACTGGTCACACTATGAAGTCAACATACAGTGATGCTCAACTAATTGGTTTGATGTGGGCTTTTTGATTAACATAAGTTTAATTTGAACGTAGTTCCTGCCGGCACATGGCCCTTGGGTCATGTTTATAGCAGGAAAGGATGTGATGTCTTTTATGGGTCAAAAGAGATGTGGAATTGCTATTTTGTTGTATTTAATGACATTATGTTTGTTGTCTGTAAAGGTCCACTATATGTTCCGCTTTAGTTTTGTTATTGGTAGACCTTTTATGAATGTCTCTGCTTTTTTATTATTTTTGAACAGTTTCCTAATGGTATTAGATGTTATGCTCTGAATATTCTAACATTAATTGTTTGATTGTAATCAACCTTTTATCAAAAACGTGTCATTCTGGTGTGTCTTCTAGGACGTTGTGTGAACTGTCTGGTCCCAGTGATGTTAGAGGTAGCCTGCCTTTTCCCCCCAGTGATGGGATTCATTATGCATGCTTAATTATTCTGGTCTGCATTTGTTCGGTTTCATTATTTAATAATAAGTTTAGTACAGTTTTGATATTTAGTATATAATATGTATATTACATAAATAATAAATGGTATATTAACATTTCTCACAGAAATTTAGGGTTTACGTTTATTATACATTAATTTCCAATGGTGGGACACCAACAGTGTCTAGGTATCCAGTAAAGTATAAGCTAATAATATAACTGTTGTTTGAGACCGCATACTTCATTAATGATAGAAGCTTGTGTAGAGTGTTTATCATATTGAAGTGGTTTAGTCTGGCAATGAAGCCGTTTTAGTGATTTCAAAAACACTGCTCATAGTAAGCAGTCGAGCTTTATGCTAACACTCTAGAAGTTGAAATAATGCTAACATGTTAGCACAGTGTTAGCGTACGCCATGTGTGCATGTTTGTGTTTGTAATCCTATCATGTGTCTGTCTGGGACATGATGTGATGTGGGAAGCCCAGCAGCCCTGTGACTTGTTTTGTTTGCTGTTTCCACCAGAAGCACACCGAGCAGGTCTGTCAATTCGCCTCACGTCCATGTGAAGGAAAGAACAAGTGAAAAACTTCCATTGAGTGAAGCGGCGAAATTAAAGAATAACTTTTTTAAACAGTAAATCATTGTGCGACTTTGAGGAGGTTTGAATTTGGGTGAGTAATCTGCAGTGAGCCTCCTGTTAACACTGCGATTACTGAGTTACCCAGGACGGCCTGGAAAGTAGCAGGTGCTTGATTTGCGGCCAGTTCCCTGTCTTCATCCCGGAGATGGGGGGTTCGACGTGGGACGCGAGATTCTGTTTACGGGGACAAAGTCTACTGCGTTTTCTAGCCAAACGTGTGAGAGAGGGAGCACAAAGCCCGCTCTGTGTTTCAGACATTCTTACCTATTACATATGTTAAAAATTAACCGGTGAAAGGTGAGTTTGAGACGTAGGTAAACACAGGAGCAAGAAAAATCGGTGGGATTACAGGCTGGTATATTTTCTACCTACGGGCACAAACGCATGCAGATATAGACGCTGGGTTCTACGATTCTAAGCTTTGCACTTTTAGGTTTGAGTTCACAACTGTTTGAATGGCATAGTCAGTAAAAAGCGGAGGAGGTAAGATCATAGGTAGCAGGGACAGAACGGTAGTGAATGGGAGGGAGGAAAGCAGCCCTACCTACCTATTCCCTCTGAAGAGCACTGCAGCGGCAGTCCTGTTGAGCACGGCACTGGGTGGTTGAAAGGCCGAGTGCAGAGAGATCAGGGCATGGCCATGGCCGCCGCCACCGAGCGTGCTCCCATCGCCCTTTCCTTCTCGAAATATGGCCGCTTTCTCGCCAAGGCTGCCTGGAGTGTCTAGCTCGCCCAGAGAGTCGCTCATAGCACTCATGGAGCCCGGTTATATCCACCGCATCATCTAGAGCACAGCACAGGACAGGACACACAGCGTCAAAAGGAGTAAATGGAGGGGCGTGTGGGTTGGCGTGGTGAGCGCTGCACGGCAATGCACTCCTCTTCTGTCGCCGTGCACACTCCCCTGCTTACACACACACACACACACACACGCAGGCACACTGCACCCTTGCCCAACGGGCTGTCCTAGCATGGCAAGCAGGTCCCTCCTACCAAAACATGATCTACCACAATAAAGTTATTTTTAACTCCATGACTCTGCTTGCACACAGCTCTCGGTGAAGAATCCCCTCCACCGCCTTATTCTCTCCACTTAGTCCTGCTTCAGAAAGCTCTCATACTTTTTTCATTCTCTTATTTCTTGTTTTATGTGCTTCCATGTGATTTTTTGTACCATGAAAGAAGACCTGCTTGGGTAGTTCGCTCCTACAAAAGGGTGCTTCGGTGTTGGTATGCAACTTAGAGCAGTAATGAGGCCTGGAGGTCAGCCAAACAGTAAAACCTACTGTTTCTTTGTCACGGACTTCGCGCTGTTACCCACCAGCCCCTCCCTCCAAATGTCCTCCTACTCTCCTCCTCTTCTTGGTGCTTTTAGATCCGGACGAGCTCGGATGAGCTGCATCAGTGTTGAAGGCTGTGTATGTGTGTGTGTGTGTGTGTGTGTGTGTGTGTGTGTGTGTTCGAGAATTTTCGACCTTACAGACTTTTACAATATCAAGCATGTTGTTGTAAACAAAAATTCAATCATACTTACATTCCAGGGGTAAAAAAATAAGAAACCACTTTAAATTTATCAGTTTGTCTAGTTTAGTTTAGCTTTTTTTCTGGGTATTTGTTTAACCAACATGATGTTTTATTCTATTCTATTATTTTTCTGGTTTATAGAATAAAACAACACTGCTCACTTTGGTCAAACACATACCCAGAAAAACAAATAGAAAAATTGATTTTGTAGTGATCTCTTATTTTCCAAGACTGTACAACAATGATTAATAAATAATTAATTACATGTCTTAGGGCCTAGTGGTTAAGCTACTAGACTAGCAATCAAAAGATTCCTTGTTCAAGCTCCACCACTATTGGGTCTTTGAGCAATACCCTTAACCTTCAATTGTTTAGACTGCAAGTTGCTTTGGATAAAAGCATAAATGTAATAAAAATAACAAAAATGTAAACTTATGATGCCTCTGTACACACATGCTTTTGAAAAAGCAAACTACAACCAGACTAAGGCCAACAAATCTAAAAATAAAATCTTAAAATAGCAGCTGTCTGAGCCACATTCTTCAGCACTCATTCAATGCAAATGCATTCTAATTACATTAGCTGGAGAGGAAAGTCAAATTAAGAACTAGCACCACACCGGCGCCACTAAAGAAAACACAGGCACACTGCTGCATCCACGGAACACACACTACCTGAAGATCAGGGCTAGATGTATAAAAGTAAGAGCAAACACATGTAAAGTTATGGTATGGTTTTATAAAACTTTACCTATCAACATGTGAAATGGCGAAAATGATAAACAGGGTTCTGAGCACCTGCTCATGTTGCTTTAAGATCCAGTCTTTACAGACTTCACTTTGTCTACATAACCTTCCCAAGCCTGTTGCGTGAAATTTGGAACCATAAAATTTATGTTATATATCTGTTAGCTCTGGGTGTGGCCAAATCAATAATAATGATAGTAATAATAATAAGAATAATAATAATAATAATAATAATAATAATAATAATAATTTTCATTACTATTAAGTTCAATTAGGTAAGCACTGTGCTTAAGAAAATTATTCATAAAAATTATTCATATTCTTATTCATATGTCAAATTGTACAATTTTTAACTTTAATACACTACATGAATTAATACATAATTATTTAAATAAACAGTTAAGTTTCAACCCTACAATCTGACATTCACGTGGAGTTAAGGACATAATTAAAACTTATATAATTCAAATAAATAGAATATATTTTTATATCAAATGTAGAAGAATTTGTCCCACAAATCTTTCAGCATGTTTATATCAACCTACTTGTGTGAATCAGTCTTTTATCACACACAAAAAAATAATAATAAAATAGGTCCACACTTGCTGATAAACTCTTTGAAGCTGCTTTAGATTTGGAAGCAGCCGCTACAGTGCAGACTATCATCAGAATTAATTTAGTGTGATTTTTAATCTTCACGTCTTAATTTTTTTTTTCATAAACTTGAATTTAAAAACATCTGGAACCAGGAGCAAAAAAGCTCTTCAAGTCCTAAAATAAGAAAAAGAGTTGGAACACGAGGAGAGACATAAAGGGAATGCAGGGAATAAAACATCTGAGAAACAGAGGTGTGATTTTCTGGTTTCGCAGGCACCTACACCCACTTGCCCATCCACCTGCACAAACACACTGTAACACATGCTCGTACATGTGTGCTTGCTAATGCGTGACCATGTTTGGCTTTCCCCTCAGGTCATGTTGCATTTTTAAATTTCAGTAGCTGGCTGAAAATGAAACCCTGTATGGAAGCACGGGCCAATATAATGATCTATAGTCAGCTCGGAATTACTGCCAGCCAGGGTAAAGATGAAGTAAAACAGTTTTAAGTTTACCTCTTTAAGGACCTCTCAGCACATTTTTTTTGTTTTACTGGAGTATAATTGCAAGTAAAAGTCATTTATCATCATGAAAATGAGCAAATCCACAATAATGTGTTAACTTTTAAAAATCAGGCAATGACTATAAAGTCAAGCAATGGCTATAAAACTGTCTTAAATGACAAATTTACTGCACAAATTGAAACATTTAAAATAATTGGAGCTGTCAGGTAGAGGGTATTATTAGATTTTGCCCTCGAGTACAATGATTTTGGCACTTTGGGGTCTTTGAGTCTCCAAAAAATAATTAATTGTCATTTCAACACCAACAACATTTAGAAAACGTGCCAGAAGTAGGCGCATAAAGTCTGCTAGACTGAAACCCTGTAAGGAAGCTGATAAAAACAATGTCTGAAGGATCTGAGATGCACTAAGGTGTGAGCTCAACTCTATTTGACACATACTGGTAGGTGGCTTACCTGGTCAGTTATGTTTGTAATTTAATTAAAGTCCCAAGTTTGCACCACAATATTTGTACCACA